>VWYI01001389.1:40992-56244 GCA_013399455.1 Anthoscopus minutus | reverse complement strand
CATTACTCCTTTAAGTATTTATATTCTTTCTTATTTAGCAGACAAGGAAAACTGTAAGAGTTGAGAAAATGGACAGATTGAGAGATCTGAGCTTGCTGCTCATGAGGAATTTGGTTGGGCTTGCACAATGTGTCACTCCCATCGCTGAGGCCTGGCAAGTTATAGGCAGCTGGTTTGGCAATATATCTTTCTCTTCTTTACTTCATGTGTACCTAATTTCCAGGAATCTTTAGTCCTCTGGTGCTGTGTGAATCCTTCTGCCTGAGGTTTCTAAAACACTCAAGGTCTCTGTCTCAAATATCTCCTTCCTATGCTGGATATGAGACTGAAACAATCATATTCTTATGTCAATAACAGACAGTTCTGCAAAATCTCAAAAAACTGATTATAAAATCAGTTGCTGATTCATCCTTCTCTTGCTTTTGAAACTGGGTAAGCTAAAAAGTCACACTGCAGCAAACATGAAATATTAATCCAGACCTTCAATACACTCAGTTTCATCTGTGTAGCTGTGAGGATACTGGGGAGGATGATATTCCCTTTGGCAGGGGTTTCATCCACAGAGGCTGGTATTGAAGTGCTTGAGAGCATGAGGGAAATTGAAGGAAGGAGAATGGGGCAAACTTGGCTGCCCATAGGGCTCACATGGTTGACACAAGTGATTCCACAGGCACTAACATACCCAGTGTAGTGCATCTCCCCTGATTCTTGACACGAGCTAAGAGGAGCACAAAAACAGGTCTGACATCACATCTTGGGTGCTCTCCTCACCAGGAGTCCATATTCCCTACCCAGTTGTCAGATCCCCATGGAGCTTTTTTAGGAACAACTGGGCCAGAGATACCTGTCCCGACTGGTTCCTGGTTTCTTCTGTAGACAGCTCCAGGTCATAAGCAAAACTTTACTTCATGTGTAGCACAACAAGACATGGGGTGAAGCTGCCAAGGATGCTCCTGAGGATGCTTTTGAAACTGATAGCACCAGTGCAAGGCTGAATTTGAAAGCAAAGTCCCTGCTCTCCTTCAGCAAATTTGTGAGGGATCACAAATATATAGATTTTAGTCATGTATATTAAATAAAGCCTCTTCAAGAGCAATGAGATGGGAAGTTGTAGAAATGAAAAATGTAATTACCTCAGACCATCCTAATCTAAGCAGAGGAAATTGTTTATATGTTAACATCTTAGTTTCTTTACCTTAGTGCCAAAATCCAAAAAAGAAAGTGACAGGGTAAAGAGATTAATTGAAGTCACAATATGAGACTTTATTCACCTTTTCTTGTTGATAATGTCTAAAAGACTGAAATCTTATTTATTTCACATACACATTTTTGGAAGCTCTTCTTTAATGGCTGCCAGAATTTGTCACTGAAACTTGGCTTGTAAAATGGAGTAACTGCTTTGCCAGCAAGCAGTCATAAATATTTCTTATACAGTGATGCTAGAAACAAGCAGATATTGTTATCGATTACATGATTGCCTTGTAAGAATTCCAAATGCAGACAATCATAATTCCTTTATTAAGCTGAGGTTACTCGAAGTCATCATTGCAATTAATTTCTATTTAAGATTTGTTATACAAGGAGAACTAATAACTTCTCTGGTACATTAAATCATCACTGATCTTTTTATTGTTGTGCACCAATATTTTAATAATAACAACAATAAAATGAATAGTTATTCCTTTAACAGAAACAATATTTTACAATACAGAATGATTAGAGAAAATGGATAGAGCAATTGTGTTTTGTTTCATAACACAAAGTAAATAGGCAAGAAACCACTGTTAACAGTGATTCTGTCCTCTTCAGTTAGACTTTCCAAAAACTGTAGAAATACATTAAAATTTTTTTTCAAAGCATGTGTAGACATGCTTTGGTTCTTCAAGAGTAATGGAGGTATTTATATTCTTCTCCTGTGTAGGCTTTAACTACTTCTACCTAATATTGAATTTATCTCCATGCTGTTAGTAGGTTTGATTCTAAGATACTGCAAAGACTGTTAGAGATGAGACAGATTAATATTGCAGTGGGCACGCACACTCTGTGACTAATTGGTCTTACATGTGAACTCTCTAAGGCATCCCCGTAATTACGCTAGAGATGAATCTCTGGATCTCCCTGAAGGGCTCCTCAGGCTTCCCATGAGGGAGGCAGCAGCCCACTAGCTTTTTGTCACGTGGCCTGCCTCTGCAAAAAGTAATTTTGCATTGCTATCCAGATAAGCATGCATTGAATCCTAACTATTTAGAAATAATGAGAAGCTCAGGGCCAATCTAGCAGTGCTGATATAAGCATTAGGTTAGTTTAAGAGTACTGATGCAACTGGTAGACTTCTGAATAACAAGGTGGTGTGAATTAGATTATATGAAATATATATATTGCTATATAAATTTGGAGATAAACTAGGTCTAAATCTGGAAAAAGGAAATGTTTTTGATAGAGCTTATTCAGCAGTTCTTGGGAGCTTGTATGAAAGCATCAAGAGAGAACTTGATGTAATTTTAAAAGGAAAAGGAATAGATATGTCACTTTGATTTTTCCCTTGGCTCCATATTGCTCTCTCAGGTAATGCACTTTTGCTGTTCCTCGAGGAATAGCAAACAACAGAGGGTCAGGATTTAAATTTCCCTAAATACTTTCAAATTGCTTTTCCATTTCAAAAAGGGTAAGTGTACAAGTATATTCTTACTTAAAAATGAATGCATATTAAACAGGTCTCCTCTTTCTTCTGTCTTGTACCTTACACAGACAACCTGCAATTCTACTAAAAAGGAAAATTTTTATTTGCTCTTTAAATAGATTTTGTCACTGTTAATGAAAAAAATAAAGGTAGTAAGTGGTAATTAAATATAGAATAAAAAGCAGTACCAACATATTTAGAAAGCATGCCAAAATATGTAAATGCAGTCTTTCCAGTGTAAATGTGTGTGGAATAGCTACTGATTTATAAATGAAACAGTCAAAAATATGGTGTAGTGCTCACTGGCAATAGTTATATTCCATTTAGCAGGGGGATGAATTTGGTCATTAGCAATTAAATACAACTCCCTGAACATAAGAATGAAATCCTGTTTGAAGGTATTGGCCAAGTGAAATGAGTGACAAAATCCTGAGTGATCTCTGTTATCACCCACCATGCTTCAGAACTGATATGTGTCTGAAAAGCTGCATCCTTTCATCCCCAGCCCCAGCTGCTTAGGGAGACAGATCACCTGAGCAGCACAAGCGCAGCACTTCACAGAGGATGTCAAAGAAAAGAAAATATCCCCCGAAATCTGCAGGAAAATATGGAAATGTATAGAAAAAAAACATAATAGTGCATGTTTTTCTATCATGTCAGGAAGGAAACTGAGTAAGAAAGCCACACATTTGAGCATGTGCATGCTGGATGCAGACATGTGGTATCTGCCAATTAACTCCATATCATGAAAGGGAATTTTTACCATTGTCAAAAAACAATCATGTTCTTTCTATCATCTTTGAAACATCCTATTTTCATTCTCTTCTCTTCTGTACTCCTCCTTCTCTGTCTTTCATTTCTCTGCAGCTAAAGAAAGAGCTAGGAAATAAATAATGTATGAGAAAGAAAAAAAAAGGAATTAGGGTTTATTTATAAAGAACAATAGCTTAATTCATGAAGAAATCTTTAAAATGCCTGAGTCTTGCAGCTGGTGGTGAGGGTAAAACCTTATCAGGGTTAGGCATAGAGCCAATATAATAAAGACTCCAGAAGTGAGCCATCAATAAAAGAGGATTTGAAGACTCAGACACTTGCTGGGCTTGCTTTTCTCCTTTAGGCAAGCTTTCCTTTTCCTTCATTAGCCTGACTCTTCCAGTATCCCTAACCCACATAAATCCCTGCTCCAGCTCCACCCCTCCTGTGTGCTTTGGAGCTTCTACATGGAGGATATGCTATTGACACTACACCAGATATGCCAGCCTGCCAAATACTAGCCATGTAAGGAATCCTTTCCTTGGTCACTTAGATAAAAGCAAAGAATAAATGGATGCAAAAGCCATGTGTTCAGAAGACATGCATTAAAAGGTGACATACTGCAATATTTCACATGGCTCACGTAGAATTCTTTGCTCCATAAATTCAGTATTGCTTTACAAAATACAAATCCTAAGGGGTTGCCATCCCTTGCAGCTACTGAACCCCTTTCTCGATGGGAAATGACTCAGCATGTGCATCTCACCTGCCAGGATATGCCAGGGCCAGGTGCTCACCACACTCGAGTTTTTCCTCTCCACGCCCTAGCAACAGATCTATATTTATACAAACCAAGGGGGAATGGTGTCAAGAATCAATTAGTGGGGAATTTCTGAATGCAGTTACTTGTTGCCTAGCAGCAGCCCAGCAAGCTGGGCTTGACTTAGATTCATTTAACCCCTAGCTAACCTGGGCTGACAGATTATTTTTCATCATCAACTTCCAATGCTTTCTCAGTCAGTCTGGAGGGACAAAATGCCTGGAATATTCTCTGCTGTTTCTAGGTTGATAGAACCTGTGGTTCTTTATTTCAAAGAAATCCTGGAGAACACTTTCCATGATACCAAGCCTCCTTCTGGAAGTAAGGAGTGGGACTGAAAACTCCTCTGTCTTGCAGACCTGGGCACTGGCCATCAAGAGCATCTCACAGCCACGGGTTAGGATGGACATGGCTTCAGGAGAACAGGCAGACTCTCACCAAGGCTCAGAAAACATTTAATTATACTTCTGCTGAAAACTCATATTTCAGTCTCTGTTCTTCTTCCTTAATAATTAATTCAGCAGAGAGAAAAAGATTGTTCATTTGCATAACTAAATTTTTCAGTCACAGCAATCAGCCTATTAATAGAAATCCATCTATTTGTCTGTCTATCAGCTTACATAAATCACTGTGTTGTCTTTTAAGACATGATATTTTGAAGGTCAGTAGCCCATAAACAACAGATTTAGAGGCAAAGAAATAGCTCTATCCTCAAATTCAGAATACACTAAACAAGACTTTATAAATAATATATATCAGCCATGGAGAATAAGTCTGTGCTTCTCTTTTCAGCATTGCAGGAGGGAGAAATCATAGTAGATATTCACAATAATATCAATACCAAATGGGGAAAAAATTGCAAGGAAATTTTTTAAAGCCACTGTGTTATGGCTTTATAGGGAAATCAGTGCTGTTTAGTGAAGGTACTAGGCTGACATGCTAAAACATTTTAGTAATCAATGCAATGGATTTGTGCCAAAAAGACGAGATAGACCACTTCTATTCACAAGATGTCTGGGGATGAGCATCTCTTTAATGCTCTGTTGCCTTCACCCATATTAGGACTTCAAACAGAAATGTTTCCTGTATAACTCCATTTTCAATTACAGTTTTAAATAGTCAACTGTTCTACCAGAATTTCCATGCTTATTATTTTCCTAAAGATGATTTAGTGACAGAAAAAAGTCTGAGCATTTCCTTGGTTACTATCTTTCACAAGATGACATTCCCTCTTTCTTCATTTTCACCTATTTAGCTGCAGCTCTGTGTACAAGAGATCTGGTCCTATTTGGTTCAAATACATAGCAGGTTATGCTGAAAATATGACATTTCACATAGGGAAGCATTTCCAAAAGCTGCACTGGACTCTCCACAAGAGAGTAAGCCGGATGAAACCGGCCTCTTTCCTTATTCCTGCACATCACCACCTGTCTCCTCCTCCCTTCAAAGTCCAGAGCCAAGGATTTATTTGGGTCTTTGCTATGTTCAGTCTGGCTTATGCACAAGGTGACAGACAACAGCAAAACAAACAGGATATATATAGGAAGACAGGCCAAAGCTGGAGAGTTGAAATCTGAAATGTGTCAGGAACATAGCCCTGCCTGGAGAAATTTTTTAGGGGAAATAAACACAATGCAGAAGTGATTGAAAAAAATGACTACTGAACATGCCCTGAAGGCCTCTAATATGAATTTAAATTAATAAAGTCTGAAAAGCCTTTATGTAAAAAGCTTGATAAGATGACTGCCATTATTTAAGACCATTTCTTTAGAAGAGCAAATGAATTCACACTTCCATGCCAGAAGGCTGAAGTCACATAGTCAGAGTGAAAGAAGTTAAAAGGAAATGGGTACAGTCTATTTGGTACAGGCATGAGAAAACTTATTTAAACACTTGGGCACAGACACTTCAAATAATTTTTTTAAAATCTCTGTTATGACATTGATCAGTCCAATTTCCCATCAATGCATATAACTTTCAGCAGTGAAACACAGACCATTGCTACAGTTGTCTCTTGTTTTGGCAATAAGTGATGAAACTCTGAAGCCAGAATGCATTTCTTGAACAAAAATGACATCACAGTTTGGACACAGCAGTCTGGTGCTTAGTGAAGCAATTGACTTATTCAAGTGACCTAACTTGTCAAATGCATAACTCATACCTATACCGAACAGAATGACAAAATGCAGAGATTTAACAATCCAGGAACATACTGAGCTCTTTTCAAAGGATGCCTGTCTTGATGCATCATGGAAGCACCTTGCCCAGTTAGATACTCTGAACAATCAAATACTACTGCAACTCGAGCAGCATTGTGAGAGCACCCAGGGGTTCAGTGTGGTGCCAGGAGAAATTCCAGTTTGGTGGCAGCTAGCTCTTACTGGGGAGCTTCTGACAACCAGTGGTAATTAAATAAACAAAACTCTCCCTGGATTACTTCCCCAGGAACAGCATGGGGACAGCCACTAACACCAGTTTGATAGGGTGCATTAGATCACTGCCATTAGTGTAGTGAAATCATAGCAAAACCTAAGAGAAATCTCTTTCTATTCAGTCATTTTAAACAACATCTTTTAGAGAGGAATTTAAATAGTGAAGTCTATTTTTAGCTGTTAACGTGGGGAAACATGTCACTGCTGTCCTTTGCCCACATGAGTGAAGTAAGACATATTGTTTCCAACTTCGCCATAGACCCAGTGACTCAAGAAATTTAATTTTCCACTTTTTTCTTCCCTCCCCAATACAAAGGGATAACACTACTCACAAGAACATGGTTGTGAGGATTTATTCATTAATAACTGCATGCAATTTGAAAACTTGGAAATACCATACGAAATGCAAAGCGCTACTTAATCCCACTTCATTCTTCAATATGCTGTCACAACCCTCATCGGTAGTTTTGAAAAAAATCTCTCTATGCCTTAGTGCACCCCTGTGTTTAGTGAAATAAGATGCCTAGATTTTTCCCCATCCCAATTGAGATTCTTTTTTCCTCCATCCATAAATCTCCCCAGATTGTTTTGTGTAACTTTCCTCACAGATGAATTCCCCTGCTTTTGAGTCATTCTCCACATTTCAGAAATGTTTTGAAATTACAAACCCAAAGAGGCATTTCTAATTAGAATTTTTATTTTTTAACTTAAAAAAGAAAATCAATTCCATATTTTGCTAGTTCTCTGTGTTGTATAATTGGTTTTAAAATATATCGTCTGATGAGTTTATTCCTGTTGATAGGAGAACATGTGTGGTTTTAAGTCTAATATGAGAGTGAATTCATTAGATTTTTAGATGTCACTGGTTTGAGTAGCAACTATTTAAGAAGTAAAATATGTACTTCCAATCTGCAAATGCTGCATAAGTTAGATTCTTTTTTTTTTTTTGCCCTATTGTGGCTATGTTGTTCCACTAATACAGGTGATTGCAATAGATGTATTTTTTTTGTTAGCCATAATAAGACAATTAGAAAAGTAGATTTCCAGAAAATATATGAATAAGGAGCTGGCTGGTGTTTATGATATTCATTTTCATGTCTTTGCAAAATCTTTCCTATGGATTTGTACCTACAGCACTCAATTTTGCTCCATCAGTATGTTTTTGATCTGAATGTGTGGAATTACACCTACTCCTTCTGAGTCATCTATAAATCTAAGCAGTATTTATTTCAGCTAACTTGAGAGGGACATGCTTATTAATGAAGCCCAAGTGCTTGCACTAACAAGTTAGCAAGAAACTTCATTCTTTTCAAGAGCTCTGGGTTTCTGGTAGGCATTTCCTACATATTTAGTTAGCAATAAAATCTTCAATTAGCACTAGAAGGCATTGGAAAAGAAAATAGTTAGTGTGCACTGAGATGCAAATGCTTTTAGCAGTGACAAGGAACAATTTCATGGCAGCCTGCACCAACAAGCTCAGTTTCTTTTCTGAGATTTACATTTCCAGTGAAGGACTGAAATGTTAGCCACAGGGCTGCACTATTTATTTTCACTAATGTTTCATTAACCTGGAGCCTTGATCACCTCGCTGGTAAAAGGAAACATTGTATTTCACATTAACATATCATTTTTCTTCCCCAAAATACTTCTCACCTATATGCCTTTTAGATCAGGAGTCAGATATTTAAGGACATTCTGATGAAATCAGCCATGACTGTATTTGCTTTCCCTGTAGTAAAATATGTGTTGACTTCTCAACAGAACTTTAAAAGGGTTTGTTTCTGGCTTTTATGCATAAATTAGCCCAGGAAGGAAGTAAAGAATAGCACAGAAAGAAGTTTAGAGATCTGCTGAGCATGCTTGGTAAGGAGAGTCCCATATTATGCAAGATTAGATGTATATTTGTCCTAATTAATGGGGTCAGGATAAACATTGTGAGATTTCTGCTCAGCAGGTTAAAGTCTGGAGGAGCTGCCTGAACAAGATGATAACATTTGCACCTGGCAACCGTATAGGACTGTGACTCAAGGGCATGCAGAGGCTAATGGCAAGTTTTTTCAAGGGCTGCTCTGTATGAATGTTCATCCTTTTTATAATCAGATAATCGTGGCATTGATACTACAAGACTTGGTCCTGCAGGACAAACATAGGCCCTGCTTCTACTGACTACAGCGACCACTCAGAATCTTCAGCACTTCACAGAAGTGACCTGCAAATTGGACAGACAGCAGAAAAATATGACAAATGCAGCAAAGTATAAAAATAAAATGGGACAATGCCTTGAAATAGATTATGAACAATACAGGTTTTAATGCATGTATGAAGTTGATACTCAGCTGAGTGGCTTTTTCACACCTATACTATTAATATTACAGTTTCATACTATTGCATCCTTCCTAACAAGTACATCAGGAAACTGTAGTAAAAGGTGGCAAAACATTTGAACTCTCAAGTTCTTTGTTTTTAAAATTTATCTTTATATCCCTGAGAGACAGTGTCTTCAGCTATCTTTTTTCACATTTTTGGTAAAGGTCTTTGTGTTTCATAAGAGTTTGCAAACTGAAAATTAGAGTCATAAGTGAGTCATTATATACTGGGTAGTTGAAATGCTTTTAAAGTAAAGTTATGGTTGTTTCAATTGAAATGATAACGGTATTGAGAACTTAGAGTTAATTTCATTTAGGTTTGGGTTTGAGTTTTATTTGTCTGATTCAGTGACATGAATGAAATCCTATTTCAAGGCTCTATTTCCAGCTGAACTAGAAAAGAGAGTTTCCAGGACACTTAGTGACTCACAAGATGCATCTACAATAAATAATTTGGTTTAACATCCAAGTTAAAGATTTAGAAATTAATTTCCATCTGGTCATGATATATCCTGGAAGTAGTTTGCAGAGTATGCAAGTGGGAAGCAAGTTATCTATTAGAGGATTAATGAATCATGTGGTAATAATGCATAACAGTGCTTAAGCAGTAATAAAATTTGAAAATACCTCACATATTTTTAGTTTCTATCGTAACACTTACAGAGAGTAAATGTGGATTGAATACCACTTCCATCTTACAGGATGGAAGAGCAAGAGACAAAGACTGGTAGTTTCCAGGCAGTAAAACTGCAGTTAAAACTCAGGGTTCTCACATATTCTAACCATAACTGCTTGCACTGCAACATGAACACCTAAATGTCTTTTAACAGCTAGTCCATTTTTGGAGGTTTTCGGAGAAATTAAGTTAGCCTAGTTAGCCTGACCTATATGAGGAGCAGCAAACTTGTATTTTAACAAGATATGACCTTTGATATGAAAAGCATCTGAAGTCCTCTTCCTATTCTTAAACGGTAAGCTCATTAGATATAGTCCTTTAATTTTTGAATTATTTCATCATAGCAACCCCAGGAACAGTTAGAAGGTATGTTCTAACCATTCCCACTGAGGCAAAACTTCCCCTTCAAGTAGCATATTTTCAGAAATCATGTGGGACCATAAAATTTAAGGAAGTTGACAGTTTTTTAATCTTTAAATGTCTCAAAATTAGGTAATAGAAGTAATCAATATAGGTTAACCAGCTTTTATTGAGTTTGGTGTACAAGTAAAAAAAATAGAAATGTCCGTGGGACACACACACTCCAAATATTTCACATGTAAACACAGCAACAGGAAAAAACATTCCACAGACAATGACCTGCCTTGAGTAACTCAGCATCTGTATCATCATACATAGTGTATTTTACTGCCTGGAACTCTAATTCAGTATTTCCAGGCAAATACTGATTCTGAGATTTCCACTTGACTAGAACCTGCATTGCAGATTAGCATTAAAACTTGAGGTCAAATCATCCAATTATAATGTGCTTGCATGACCAGTAGATGATTCAGGAGAACTTACACCTTTTTCTCAGCAGCCACTGCGACACCTCGGGCATATCCTAAAGCTGCTCTTGCTCAGAGTGTTATTTCTTGCAGACATGAATATTGCTCAAGAAAAACTAGACAAAATGGACTTTTGCTACAAGCAGACACACATCCTTCTGGCTCAGCCTTAAAATTCACACTCATCACATGGGTGTGTTGGTGTGTTCAGCTCCTGTCCCACATAAAGCCCTTGCTTTTAATGCCTGCAAGACACCCCTGTGTTGCAGCGGATTTAGGAGTTTATTCCAATTTCTATAATAAGTTAGAATGGTTTTGTCCTGTTCCTCACCCCATGTTGAATAGTTTGTTCCACCTTTCCAGAAAGTTCTGTGTACCTACCCACACTGTTGTCATTTTTCCCAGACCATGCCCCTTTCACTGTCACATCACCCATAACTCAACCCTTATTTCCAGAGAGCTCCCTGTCTATCACCCAAACCACTCCCTTACCCACTCTCCCCTCTCTGGAAATCCCCTAAATACCCTTTGGTCCTTTCCCACGTCTATCCTCTCAACCCTGGGTCAGACTGGCTCTCCTTCCCTGGGTCAGATTGGTTCTCTCTGTACTCCTTCCCTTTATAAGTAAGGGTAAGCTCTGTATTTGAGGCTCCTGAGTGCAGCACCCTTCAGGGCTGTTACGGTGTTAATAAAGCTGTTTTCCCTGGAACTGCTGGCTCAGGTGTCCTTCTTAACCCTTTGCTCTGAGGGCTGCTCTTCTGAGAGGACCCTCGAGTCCTGCCCACTCCTTCCAACCCCACCGAGCTAAGGAGCTTCCCAGCCCGAGGCTTTGCCTCTGCTCCGGAGGAAGCTCCCAGTAGGTCAAGGTTGGCTGGGATTACCCTTGAGGCTAACCAGGACCAGAGAACAGAGGCATCCCTGTGCAAGCGACTTGTGAGCGACCCAGCACACCTCAAAGGAAGAGCCTGGAGAACCTGAAGACCACCAGAGATAAGGGCAGTGATTTTCACACTTCACACCACCTCCCATCCTGGGGCTCTAAGGCTCTGAGAAGGAATTATGTGCGGCAGGCAGGTCCCTGGAGCTGGGCCATGCGGTGCAGTCACAGGCCGGCTGTGGTACACAGGCCCTTCAGCTGGTCCTTCAAAGGGAGCTCGGGAAGAACCTTGCTGAAATATCCCTAACAGCCATGTTGGCCTGTGGGAAATGGATCAGGCTGTGGGATGAGGCACATGGGGATGTCATGGATTTGGTTATATGGCTGCTTGAAGGGCAGATGCCAAAGGGCCCTAGAAGGGCCTATCCCTCAGCAAGGGCCACTTCATCTCCACTAAAGCATCCTTGCAGAGCAAACTGAGTGGGAAGAATTTCATCTAACAGAGCAGCTTTCAAAAACCCTGAGACAAATAGGGGCTCATGATAGAAAAAAAACTCCCTGAACAGGTTATTTTGCTGATATTTCTCTGAGAATACCTTTGCTCATTTTTATCTCCATGGAAAAGATATCTTTGTATCTTGGATGAGGCATGTATAAAAACATATGTATTATTTATGTATAAGCCTTATTTACTGAAATCTCTGGTTTATGCAGCTTTTTTGCTTCCCTAGATTTTTCCTTCACTCGATTTTTTTTCATTCTTAGAAGGAAAAGCAATACTATGTTTATTGAATCTTAATCTGGATTGGATTTGTATGTTACAATTTTCTATGCCAGAGAAAGCTGGTAATTTAGTAATTGAAAGTTTAAATAAATAAGCAAAAGCATATTGTCTCTACTGAAATAAAATGAACATTATCAGTAGAACCTCACTTTGGAGTTAGTCTGCCTCTGAAGGAAATCCACAATAGTTTTTATTATTCCACTGATTTATTCCCCTGTGATAAGGAACAAACATAATATTTACACTTATGACCTTGGTGGATATCTTGTCTCATTTTATAAACTTAAATAGTCTCATTATATAAATTCCAAATGTATTGCCTCCTCCTTGCACATTAACGTGTTATTTAGTAAAATATCTGATTGCTTATGATTTCTAAAGGAGGGAAGATTACTATTATTTTTTTAAGTTTGGACAATTGCCAGCTTATTAGCTTCCCCTAATATAAACTTTTTGTACATTCGTAGTTTCTTTTTTCCCTTCATATGTGTTTTGCCACTCTATTCTTTCACGTTCATCTCCTTTAAGGTATTTTGAGTAACTTTTTCAACAAAAGCTTTTTATAAAGTTATGTTTTAAGGCTGTATTTTCACCTCAAACTCTTTAAGTTATGGTTTTCATCACCTCTCTTCCAGGTCAATAATACTATAAATAAAGCTATTTTAAAGAGTTTACTTTAGATCACAATCAACTTCACACTCAACACATGAATACCTAGGAGAAGAAGATGTAAAATCCTTTTTGTCCTTTAACATTCACTTACCACCTAAAACAATAACAATTCATTATATTATCCTGATCTTGGACTAAGCTTCTGTTAAGAAAGTGCCACTCTAATAACAAGTTACACGCCAGCATAGCTGAAGGCTATGTATAGGAGACTTGAACATGCAGATTTGATGACCAACTCTCTTTTCAGCTGGGTCTCTCCAAAGTGTACTCCCAACACAGCTAAATGTACGTACTGCAGGAAGCCTGATTTCCCAGATTTTTGAATAAAGATGGTTAACCAGTCTTTGTTTTCCAGTCCTCTGGAAATTCGGTCTGAGTTCTTAACACTGTGTATTCAGACATCAAATATCAAGATGTGGTTTTTTTTTTTTTTACTTTGCCAAAATTCACTCAAGTAAGAAATGGCAATATATTAATTCTGTATGTTCATTATTTGGTGAGATGAGGATCAGGGGCTTTTGCTCCCATGCTAATAATTCAGAAATAAAACCATAAATTTATCTTCTTCCTATGACTAAGACTGCATTTAGTCAAAACATATTTGATATTAATAAAGACCTATGTCTATTGTAAAATTTGTGATGCAATTTGGAAAGGAATTTTAAAAATTTACAAAGTATTAATTTAATTAGCTCATAAGATTTTACAGGAAGAAGGTAAATGTCAATTCCTTTAATTTCTCATATTTGAGAAAAATACACTGCATAGAGACTCAAGGCATGCCCTAAAGTTCAAAATCAGACTCTAAGACCAGATTTTGGAATAAATTTCTAATTTATGACTTTTAGTAAGCTCTACATTTAGTTTTTTAGGAGCTTGTTAATTCATATGAAAACATGTCAAAACATAAAGGAAATAGCTAAAACTGAAGCTCCATGGCTGTCATAAAAAGCACCATTTTATCCATAGTTTTCCTATACTATCAAGAAGCTGGAGCAATTTGATTGTGGAGGCTTTTCCCCTCTGTATTTGAAAATAAATTCAAGACTACTACAAATGATAAATTACTGTCATAAACTACCAGAAAGAAATGTTGCTGTGTGTTCATCCAGCTGTACACTACAATACCCTAAGTTTTCATTGGTGCTTACAGATTCAAATCCCGGATTAGTTTGTAACAACATTTGTGTCTTCAGAGAGTGTGTAAGGCTGCAGAAACCACAAACTGAATGAGAAGTGGCTGAAGATACGTGCTTGAATTTAATCTTTTAACTTTTATATATATATAATATTTTTTTAAGTCCATGGGCTAAAGAAATCTTTAGATTAGGGAAAGATAGAAATACCTCAACACCACAACATGGTCAATTTTAAGGTCAGATTCTGTGACAGGATCTTCAAAAACAATCTACAGAACAAACACAATTGATGAGAGAGAAAATGAGTTTACCAAGCTTGTGCATCACTGTAAACAATGTTTGGGTTTAAGCTTCTTAGTTGTAAATAAACAGACATGATCTTGCAACCCCTGTCATCTTCATCACAATATTATATATAATTGCTAGACCATAACCTTCTACAGCAGAAGATTTTTTATTTAGGATTTGTGAGCTGTCAGTCTTATTAACAATCATGGATGTGAGCTGTTTATTTCTTCAGGCCCAACAACATATCATTGTCCTAAAAAATACAGCAACACTCTGTAAGTGGAAAAGTGGCCGTTTAAAAAGTAAACATTTTACGAAACACTAAAGTAGGAAACATCTGTCCAACAGAGGCAAAAAGTTTAAGTTGTTTTGAACTGATGCAAGCTGGGGATGAAGGCAATACTTTGAGCAGGTAGGATGAAGTGCAGGATTGGTACCAAAGAACAGGCCAAATAGCCAGTCACAAAAGTCTCAGACTTTTGTCTTGTTGTGGGTTTAGAGCTAGCTAAAACTTACTAGCCCACTTATTTTCTGTTGTGAGATATGATTTTAGAGGAAAGGAAAATGCAGGCTTAAACTTAAGACTATAAGGAAAATTTATTAACAAAACAAACTAAAAAGAAAATGAAAAGGAAAAGTCCAAATGAAACTTCTAGAACACTTCCCTCCCCTACTTACTTATTTTCTTTCCCACCTGACAACATAAAACAAAATCTGGGATTTTAAAAATCAATTATCACTTCTACAATAATCTTTCTCTAATTCACATAGGGCAAGGAGACTTCTTTTTCAACACTCTGGAGATATGTCCACAAGAACAGTTCTCTGTGGCTTGCATCTTCACAAAACAGCAGCTGCCTGGTTCAGAAAAAACTCTGCTGTTGTGAAACTCCTCCCATTTTCTTTCATTGAGTCAATGGGTCATTGTCAACTTATGG
>VWYI01001389.1:0-40529 GCA_013399455.1 Anthoscopus minutus | reverse complement strand
GGTGGTTTGGCCTGGCCCAGCCTGGCCCGGCTTGGCTGGCCTGGCCCCGGCCTCGGCCCCGGCCTGGCCCGGCTCAGGCTGGGCCTCTCTTCACTCACAGCTCTGTCACCTTCAGCCGCCGGAAACCCAAGAGAGCGAGTTCAGAGTTTCCCGGGCTTCACAATGGTATTCATGGGGGTGGAACTCAGCTCTGAATAGCTTACACAGGTGTCAGTTCTCAGAACTGGACAGTCACTGGCTCTCTCTGAAATTCCCAAGAGCCTCTTTCAGGAGAACTATTTCCGGGGATGTCTTTCTTTCCTTCCTCCCCAATACCAACCAAGGTCAAACCAGCACATGTCTTCATTGTTTGAGAGAAACACACATTTCAAATCACGTATGACCCTGGTGTTTTCTCAGCCTTCTTAGGTATAGGCCAGAAAAACACCAACATATTGTGAGTGGTTTTGGTTGACTAGAGAAAAAAAAGCACAATATTTGTAGGGTGCCTCAGTCATACAGTAACTGAAAGCTTTGCTTCCTGATAAAACACAAACTGCATTTCCTCAGTCTTTAATTCCATCTCTTTAAAATGTTAATTTACAGTAATTTTTCATAATACAGGGCTATAATGGTGACTGTAACGATGGCTTCATGTTTCAGTGAATATCAGCTTTGTTTTGTTCCATATTCAATCTCTCTGGATGATGTTTTATTATGCACATTGTCAGAAGTCAATGTCTGTTTGTTATCTCAGTTTTATATGTTACCAAGCTTGAACACAGAGAAATTAAGTTGTTAGCTCTTTTATGATGCTGTTTGGATTTGAAAAAGAAAAGAGAGGAAAGTAAAATGGGCCAAAAAGCCCACAACAAAAATATGTAACGACGAGCAATAGGAGACTGACTGTAGCTCAAAGAATGAACATTTGCAACACAATAGAAATGGGAGGAAGCTTTATGCAGCCCTTGCATTTAGAAAAAAACCCCAACCATTTACAGAAGGAATTACATGTTCTGAAGAACTTCTGGGACAAAATAAAGAGGAACACTGAGTGCAAAGTTTTGTCAGATGCAGGGATGTATTCTGAAGATTCAGATGTAAACTGAATGCTTGGGGAAAGACTTCAAGAGTTTTAGTCAGAACAGTCTGCAGTGAGCCAGGCAGAGGCAGCCTGTGGAAGGACCACAGTGGGAAATGCAGCAGGATATAGAGCTGGCACATAGTAGTCTCTCATTGACAAAAGACTGGGAGCAAATACTGGGACATACAATCTGCAATTGGCTCTTTGAGAACTGAAATTGCCAGGTGCTGAGCCATGGAGAACGAGGTTACTCCTCCACCTGCAAGGTAAATGGGCCATATCTTCAGCATCCCCAAATTGTCACATCTAGTCAGCTCGAGCTAGATGGCAGATAGGATCACTCTAGGCAGCACTGAAATGGATTCTTTTCTTGTTTGACAAAAGGTTACTCACTAACTTCTAGGGCATTGCACAACTAGTTGTGCAATTAAGATGGCTGCAAACATAGTCACTTTTAAAACAAACTAACTGCAGTTGTCCCTTTATAGCCTCCATATGCAAGGAATAAAATCTTTTCTCTTAATTAACCCAGTTACTCTCTGTTTTTCAACTGCAAGGGAAAACGCTAAATTGGCTTAGATTATGTTGCATTTAATTGGACTTTTAAAATGTTACTTTAATAACTGTTTCTTCTGAAAACTGATAATCATTTCTGCAACATCATCTGAAATGAATGGGGAGACAATGATAATGGTATCAATTATTTTCTCTCCAAAGTGCACTGAATTTTTTCCAAACAGAAAAGTTGTTGCCCAGAGTACTGGCAAGCTATTGATGGGTAAATGAGAGGCCCAATCTCTGCAAATTTGGCTAGACAAGCAAGACTCAGTATTTGTTGATGTTTACCTGCCAGGGCATTTATTTGCATTCTGTTTCCTTCAGATTATACCATCCTTATAGTTCTGTGAAGGAAGCATACTCAGTCCTAGTCAGAAAATTTGCCTGTTTATATGTATCACATAAACAGAACAGTTATTAGTAATAGAGTGGAAAGTGCTATTTTGTATATGCTTTGCAGAGATTTAACTGTTTACTGAATGGCAGTGAAGGCTTCTTGATGACCTAAGGTCCCTACCAAGTAGACCAACCATTAAAATGTTGCGGAATAAAAGGAAGAAAGTTGTACTATGTTATTTGCTGAAAGTCTTATTAGATATTCATTAATAGAGAAAGCAATAACCCATAATTTACACATTTTAAAATGCAGCTGTGAAGCCTGAGTTTATTTTTCATTCTGTCTGGTGCTTTATCAGGAAGAGAATGAAGAGGATTTGCAAATGTGCCAATACTTCAACACATGGTATAGAAGAAAAGCCCTCAGAAAGTGTAGATTTCTCAGGTCTCAAATGAGTTTTAGCAGACATTGGAATTTGCTGTTATAATCCACGTCCTATATTTCTGCTTAATGAACTGTTGCAGGAGATACAAGAATATCAACTATCAGATAACAATAGCCTTCAAACATATATTTATTTTCATAAAATCCATTCTGTAATATATTCTCTATTCAGTGAGGTCTCTAAAGTATAAATGATATGGATATTACTTATGTACCAATGGAAACACATTTAAATCCTGCTGTGAGACAGAGAGAAGTTACAAAACCACCAAAGATTTAAGAAAGAGAAATAAACAAAGCAAAAATTAGCATTGCTCCAAAGGTTTAGAAGTATCATATATATATTAAAGTATATTGTAAAATAAAATGATCCAACATCAACAAAAACCAATGAAGCTCTGATATTTTGACACAATTTTTTTTTTCTTAGGCCTTGTAGTTTAGTTTTGGTACACATTTTAATTTCAGCAGTGTTGTCTGTTGAAGCAGTCATTGAGGAAATATTTCTAAGAACTTTTCACTTGCCCTCTCAAGAGCAGAATGAGAAACAGCAGCATTTTCTTGACCCATCGCTTTTTTTTAAATAAGCACCTGCAGTGGTTGCTATGTTTTTCTGGGAGATAAATGAAAAATGTCTGGAAGGATGGAGCATAAGCAGAAAGCATTTTATGTAATAGATGAATGTTTTTTCTATTATGATGTCCTATAAGAACATGTGGATTAAAATCTGCATAAAGCAAATGCAGTGAAAATCAATTTATACATGTAGGTAAAATAATGTCACAGAACCATGGTACTGGAGTGAGAGGTAGGTCCATTACCCATTCAAAGCCAAAAGATTTTTACTGCGCTGGTGCAGGACTCAGTGTAAGATTCTTGCATAGTCTGTGTTAGTAAGAATTTTGAGGTATTTTGTCTTGCCAAGAACCTTTCTCAAACACAGTGTTCTCAGGCTTATATCAAATAATTATTGCCGAGGAGAGGACATTGAGATTTCTGCACCTGTTACGTGAGAAGAAGGCAACACCTTCTTTTGGCTCTCCATTTTTGACATTATGAAAAAAAAAAAAAAAGGATAGAGATATGGTGGCCTTTACAGAAATATTTGTTCCCTTAACCTGTGTGCATGGGTATCTTATACCATATAAAGCATCTGCCATGACCATCCTGGGAGCCAGTGACAAGGAAGATGTGCGGTCCACTTAATATGCAAGTTGCAAAAATCCAGTGCTGTGTTTGTCATCCCACATCTTCCAGTGTTTTGAAGTTCCAAATAATTGTCAAATCAGATTGGGCTACATTTGGGTCCATACATGCTTTCACTTGGGGTACAAGTCAAACCACTCCCCAGGCTTCATAGTTCACTACAGTGCGAATTGCAAAATAAACGTTTTCTATTCCAACACATCCCTCCCATCTTTAATCCTCAGAGTAATATCTTCATCATATGTCAAGCTTTCTATTAAAACCTGTTCTCAATTGGTTTGGTTTAATTTTTGCTTTCTCCTCTCCCCTCCTTCCCAATTTAATTTCAAGCAACTGATATGCAAGGCTTCTGATGTGATGCTATTTTTCTGACAATAGATGTCCAAAGAGAATTTTGGTCGACCTTAAAAAAGGTGGATTATTGATATAGTGTTATTCAACTGAGTCTTCTTTCAGGGCTTTTATCATGAGTCTTTCTCATCACATAGTAGCAATGAAAAAGGTGTGTCTGAGAAATTTGCATGGCCAAACCCACTTCAGATGTCAGAAGAAATTCTAAGAGTCACAAATGGAGGTCTTGTGTCAAAGGGTGGAACATCCAGTTTCTTTCCATTATGACAATGAACTGATCATGCAGGAGAAAGTGCAAAAAACTCTTCAAAATTCTAAAATCAAACCCAGAAAAGTCAAATCCCATATAAAAAGGGAAAATTTATGATAATATTTAAATTTTTCAAAGAATATACCAATGGAAAAAACCCTACTGTTCTTAGAAGTCCAATTATTTGGCTATCACTATTGTAATGAGTTGTACATAGTACATTATGTTCAGCAAAAAAGTTGGATTAATAGCTATGCAGAAAAAGAAACTGTAACTTTTGCAGCCTGATCTACAGCCCCTCTGTGTCAGTCAGTCATGAGGTTTAAGAAAACAGAACGTTCAGAAGCAGCTGCCTTGAAAAATTGGATGAACACTGAATTGGATGTTTGAATTTGAAATGCTATACTATAAACTGTATACTGTCATTTGCATATGGTTATTGAGAGATAGGTATCATAATCTAATAACAATAATTTGATTTCTACCTACAGTAATAAGACAACAGCAATGGAGTAAATAAAAAATGAAGACTGAAAAATAAAATTTTGCAGAAATTGATATTGGTTTGCAGAAATGAAGACATATTTCCTCTACTACAGCACTTGTTTAAATAGTGGAAAGAGGTTATATAAATCAATCAGAGAACACAGTGAAACCTTCACAGGTCCCATGATGCAGATGACTATTGACCTATAGCTACAGTGCATTATGTTTATTGCACCTTCCAGCTTTACTTGGTGGTTTGAACTTTCAGAATAGATGAATCTGGGCACAGAAGTCGTTAAAAATTGACCATCTGGAAATCTACCATCATTTCAGCTGTGTGTAATGTAGGAAACACAGCAGCCTACTGATTGGAACAAGTTTTCAAAGTCTGCAGGACATTTCCTCCAGAACTGTTGGCAGTTCCTGATGAAGAAATAAATGCCAACAGAACAAAATAAATTATGATGAGAGCTATAAGTGACATTGCAATGAGATGGGTTTCTTTTGACACTTAGAATTACCTGGCACTGCAATATAAGACAAGAGCATCTCCATGGCACAATAGAGTTTCAGGATTCTGTAAATCTACAGGTATTTACTTTGGGAAGTTTAGTGGGGGGAAGATACTGTGGAATAAGAATATGTTTAAAAACGTTTTTTCAGTTACGAAGGTCTATACCCTGCCTTCAGGCTTTTGAAGGAAATATATGGAAAATCTATGTGTTCTGAAGTAGTAGCTTGGGGTTTGTCTTGGTGCAAAGTGAGAGCAGAATTTTTTCTTCTGCCTTCAGATAATATGACTGTATCTCCATTCTTTTAGTTTCCGTCCCCATAATACTCCATGAAAGCTGTATGGAGCAGCTTGAAGCTTTGTGAACTGTTTAACAATACAAGGAAAAAAAAATAAAAGAGATAAATATAAGTATGAGAGAATGGTTTCCTTTCCCTTATGTCTCTATTTTGTTTCAGAGAAGAAAGAAATTTCCTTCCACCAGGAGGGAAATTGCTTTGTAACTAAAATGGTATTAGACTGTCTCCTATGAATTTTCTGAAAGCACAGAAGAGTAACAGCAAGAAACAGTAAACAAATTCTGCTGTGTGAATAGATTTGAAAATTAGCATTATTTTACAGCATGTATTTCAGAAGTTCTGGAGCCAGAAAGAATTGCTAGATATTATGCCTAACAACAGGTCTTGAATTTTTCTTTAAGCAAACCCTGTTTAATTAAAACTTAATAACAATGACAACCTAGTCTGACTTAGAGTATTAACAATTCTGTAGAACCTGTTGCACTATTTCACAAGTGGTTCCAAAGTCAATTAGCTTCAAAGTCAGAACTCCCCACTTGATTTCTAGCTTGATTTGATCTAACTACAATTTCCAGGTACCAGATTTTTGTTTCATTTTGGATTCGAGTAAAGGTTTTGAAGCTGTCTCTTGCAGCATCCTTCTGGATAAAATGTCCAGCACTCAGCTGGATAACTGTGTTACATGATGGGTGAGCAATTGGCTCATGGATCAGACAGAAAGGGTTATGGTGAATGGGGTGACATCAGACTGGAGACCTGTCACTAGTGGGGATCCACAGGACCCCACTGTAGGGCCAGTGCACTTCAATGTCTTCAGAAATGACTTGGACACGGTACTGGATGGGATACTAAGTTTGCCAATGATACAAAACTGGGAGGAGCTGTTGACTTGCCTGAAGGAAAAGAGGCCTTGGAGAGAAGCCTGAACAAATTAGAGGGCTGGGAAATCACCAACCATACAAAGTTCAACAAGGGCAAGTGCTGGATTCTGTACCTCATACAGGGCAACCCTGAGTATAAAGACAGACTGGGGAATGAGAGGCTGGAGAGCAACACCATGAAAAAGGACCTGGCCAGTGGCAAGTTGAACATGAGTCATTGTGCCCTGGCAGCCAGGAGGGACAGATGTGCCCTGGGGTGCATCAAGCCAGCTGGGCAAGGGAGGGGATTGTCCTGCTCTGCTCTGAGCTGGGACAGCCTCACCTTGAGTGCTGGGGGCAGTTCTGGGTGACACAATATAAGAAAGACATTAAATTATTGGAGAGTGTCCAAAGGAGGGCAACAAAGATGGTGAAGGGCCTTGAGGAGAAGCCATATGAGTAGTGACTGAGGTCACCTGGTCCGTTCAACCTGGAGGAGACTGAGGGCAGAGTTCACTGCAGTTACAACTTCCTCTTGAGGGGAAAAAGAGAGACAAACACTGATCTCTTCTCTCTGGTGACCAGTGACAGGACCTAAGGGAATGATCTGAAGTTGTGTCACAGGAGGTTTAGGTTGGATATCAGGAAAAGGTTCCTCATCCAAAGAGTGATCAGGCACTGGAACAGCTCCTCAGGGAAGTGGTCACACACCAGCCTGACAGAGTTCAAAGAGCATTTGGACAATGCTCTCAGGCTCATGGTGTTATTCTTGAGGCTGTCCTGTGCAGGGCCAGGAGTTGTACTCAATGATTCTTGTGGGCCCCTTCCAACTCAGCATATTTTGTGATTCTATGAGATTCTGTGATTCCATGAAATATCACATAATTGAGTATGTAATAAACAGCATCTGCTTACTGCATCATCATACTCATACTAACAAAAGCTAAAACATCACAATAATGGCAAGCCCAGGCATACTAAGAAAACAATAAAGTGGGAGAAAATTTTTTGACATTTTTTTGAGAATACTGAAGAAGGTTTTAATCATCCATCACACAGGCTTACATGAACTATATATAACATTTTCTAAGACATGATTAATTTTTTAAGAACACAATAAAAGCAGAAGATAAAATATTTTACATAGAATGCCCTTGCACACAGGATGTGATTAATATATGATGAGGGAAGAGGTTGTCTCTTTGAATGCTCAAACTGGGGCTTCCTGAAAACACTAGTGTTGGCAAGGGAAAAATTAAGATTAATATTACTTGAAGCTGAGTATTTGACTGTAGCAGATAGCTAACTCTGCCCTTGTCTATATTGATAAAAGTCTCCTGGACCTCAAAGGATCCATACAGTGAAGTTCAAAGTGGATGCTGATATAAATAAGGATCCTAGACTCCTCATGTCTGTCTCCATATATGTGCTCATGACAGCGCAAACACCCAAACTCATTACTGGGTTTGGTTTTTGAGTACAAAAATGTATTTTGCTCTGATCTGTGCTTTTTAGCTGGCTATCTTTTTCACCGTGACAAAGAATTGCATATTCAGGCTGATATATATTTGATTATACAATGATTCTCAAGTTACCTAAAGTTTCTCTAAAATGAGATAGCTCCTTGGAATTCCTTCTACTCAGTTCTGTCACAAACTATTTATGTGCTTTTTTTATATTGCAATCAATAAAGTAGCATTACTATAATATAGTATTGATATGATAAAAGTTAAAATAGTCAGGTCTTTGGATATACTGTCTGAAACATAAGCAAATGTGGAATTTAAACTACAGACAGGACATGAAATATTACACCAGACACCAAGTTCCACAGTTTCTGTTTAAGTCTCATGTGAGACAACAAACTATTAGGGAGATAAAATCATGACTGGCACTCTAGGACTACATTAATATGAGAATCTTTTCCCAGGCAAAGCTGACCTAGGAAAAATATGCATCAGGGGACATGGAGGATAGTCAGCATGGCAGCAGTAAGAGTAAGCATAATCAGGTATAGTAAATACTGAAAGTGTCAAACTAAAAGTGCTGCCCCTAAAGCTGAATGTCTACTAGGGAATAAATAGGTAAAAAACCCAACTGCTTGGAATCTATGTAGGAGATTTATAGCAGTGTTATAGTTAACTAAAATTATCCTCTCTTTTGATGTCCCAAAATGAGAGTGATAGCTCATATGCATTTTAAGTATGTCTTTGTGGGGCAAGCTGTTATTGAAAGTAAAGCAATGTGGCCTGAAAAGCTTTCTCTTTCATGCAATCAAGGTTTCTATATTTAAGACATTTGAATAGACCTGCAGTTCCATGTGAACAGCTATGCACTGTGACTGAGAGTAAAAAGCAGATGATAATCATCCGTGTCTCTCCACACAATTATGAACACCGGGGCTTTTGGAGACTTGTATGAATCCAATACTGTTAATAGGAGCAATCATTTTATGAGTTTCACTTTGATGAGGAAATGGACTCAGGAGCATTTCTAACTTGAATTGCTGTTACCTGTGCTAGGGTGAGATGCATAATAGACCTTCCAAAATACTCACATCCCACAGTTCTATGTCAAAGATATGCAGTACTTCAGCACTTTGTTTCTTACCACTCTTTTACACTGAGAATTGAGTCGGCTTTCTAGTTAAACAAATGTATATGGAGATTTTTGGGCAAGACACAGTGTGAGTTTGAGGAATGACCAATTAGGAAATATAAGACTGAAATGATCCTGCTTTTGGATGAAGATGCTAGCTTTACCTCTGAAAAATGTAAAAAAGTGGGTGTTTGGTATTTTCCCATTCAGCAATGAGCTTTGCTTCCAAAAACTTGTTAAATAAGGCCAAGATTTTCTCTTCAGTGTTGCATTTGAAATCCTTTTTGGAGAACCAAAGCAAATATATTCTGCTCTTCTCATTGTCCTTCTGGTTTGACACCCTGTATTTTGTCCTGATAATGTCCAAAACAGCTTGCAGTATGGAAAAGCAATGGTGTGAAATACTGATCTGCAAATAGTCTTTCTAACAAGACTGAATAGCCTCGGCTGAAGCAGAAAGACAGGAATAATTTTCACTTAGTATCTAATTTTTTAGTTTCCTTCTTTCCCTTCCCTCTCTGTTAATGGATTAGATATGCAGTTTTATTGACATGAAGAAATAATAACAATGGTTTGGCATCTTATCAGCATATCATAACTTGATATTTTCTGATTTTGTATATTTCTTACACTTTAAATCAAGAATTTACCCATGGATTGGTATCCTTACATGAATAAAAAACAGGATAAATTACATGCATGAGTATGTGCTACAGTCATCAATTTAATAAAATTTATCTTTTGCTTCTAAATAAAGTTATTAAATAATCTTAGTTCCCAATCAGTACTTACTTGTTTGTCAACTGTCTTTGACTGGCTTGGGTGAATGCATGAAAATGAAAAAGCTCCTTTATTTGGACTGAATCACATGTCACATTAAATTAGGAAAGTGAGCTGCTATGGAGAAAACATTAATTAAATCAGGGAGAACTGTGTGCTCAAACTTTGAATGCATTTAGGACTGCTGTAGGGTGAAAAAAACTAAAATGAGAAAATAATCCCATCCTAAATTATATTCAGAAAGCTGTAGCTAGAAGCAGACACAGTCACACACAGAAATCTTCTAGCTTGATACCAGTTAGATACCAACATATTAATAAATGGATTTTGTGTTCAATTCCCCAAAATTTTACAATTGTTTGATTGCCAGATGTTCAGTGGGTGTTTATGGCCATATGAAAGAAAGACAAAACACCATCCATATACATATATATACACATGTATATATAATTTATGCATATTTGTAGTAGGAAGGATCATATATCACAATCATTTAGTCTATCTTTTTTTAAATACTATCAGATAGTAGAATAACAAGTGCTCTTTCCTTAATATTTTTGAGCATCTTTCTAGAAATTAAACTTATTTTAAAAGGAAACATCTCTGACAAATCCATAGGTTCTTTTCAAAAGAAACAGATCAACCACATAAAAGACAAGTGTCTTGATTTCAAGCAAGTTCCTGCTGTCAGCATCATGTAAACAACATAACTCAACAGGACCAGTGTGTTATGGTCAGTGTAATGAGGAAAGTCAATGATTTATAGGACACAAAGAATGAATGACTGTTGCTTTACAACGATACCTGTGGAATGAAACATATAAAAGGGAGAGTACAAAACAAGGTTTAGTTATTGTAAGTGTGCAGCATTTAAATTTGCTCTTAATATAAGGACACAGTTCAGTTGCTAAAAAAGAGCATTATGATGAAGGTGGAGGTCATAAAAGATTTACATTCAAAGCCAGCATGTAATTAAAATGGAGGTTTCTGTGAAATTTATAAGTGATTTTTAATGTTTATGCTGGTCAGTCATGAGTAGTAAAGGAATTTAACAATATTTATTTTCCCCCCAAGATATCATTGTTTTATACTTTAATTTTTCTTGTTCAATCTCTTCTTAATAAAGGGTTCTATTGAACAGAGGTCATATTTAATCAGAAAAGACAAGTACCAAGCCCCAAACCTTATCTATCAGCCAAAAATTTCACTCTGAGCATAGAAATAACTTCTCACTATTTTGGGGACAATATAAGTCACTTTTTTAAAATGGTTTCTTTTTTTAGTAATGGATTTTAAAAGTAAGTGCGAAAATCTGATTTTCTTTTTCTTTTTTTTTTTTTGGTGTTAGGCAAGCCAGAATCACCAGAAAGGAATTTCAGATCATTCTTAGTGCATTGAAAAAAGATCAAATCTGTGTGTCTGAAAACATATTTTAGCTATAATAACTTGCACTAAACCTTTATGTTTTTATTCATACCTCTCCCCTGGCTTTCATGAAATATTACCAACACATCTCAAATCCATCATTTCTTTGTTAAAAAATTTGCTCATTACATGACTACACTCAGTTAACCTTTTCTGAAAAGACTATGATGCTCAGATGTTGTTGGGTGCAAATTATCTTTGAAGGAATCGCTCATACAAAACAGGTCCTAAGAAGAACAGTAGAAAAATTTGGTATAGATAATTATTCTACTTTGTTTCTTTTTCATATTTCCTTGCCTATTATGACTAAGAAGAAATCTCTCATGGTCATATATTGCTAAGAATAAATTTCTCTTTCAAAGATTTGCATTTGTTTTTTTCAACTGAACGTTTTAAAAGAAAAATGCAGCAGATGAGACATACATTTAAAATGGGCATCTGAGAAAAACATGTACTTTATTCACAAAACACAAGGAAAGTAACAGTTAGTACTAACTCTATGGATTTTGTTATGTTGCTTTACTTTCTCGATGACATTTTTAAATGTGTTTGTACAGAAGCCATCACATAATCTTACTAAGAGATGTTATGACCTGTCCCTGAAGGGAAGGGTAACCCAGGTTCTGGTTAATAGATCTCTTGGGATCAGAGTGGACTAGGGTGTAACGACACTGAATTATTGGTGTTTGTAAATACAGATATGTAGGGTTTATTTTAAAACAATATGGTTGCAATAGAAAGTAGGTATGCAGCTGTGTTGATTATTTGTTTCATTTTTCCTATCAGAAAGGAAAGGAATAAAAAGAAAAATGCATGCTAGAAAGTAAAAGAAAATAACCAAAAAATAAAGGCTATTCCTAAGGACAAAGTGTTCCTGAGTGAAAGTAACGAAACAATGATAAGAAGTTAGTTACCTTCAGAACTCAGGAAAATTCTAATATTTACCAATTTAAAATTATTTCTTATTTGCCTCCATAAGATCCGCAAATCAAGATTTATCTCAATTTGTATGTTTTTATTTCACTTCTAGAGCAATTGGAGCTGGAATTTTTTACCTCTGTGAAATATTAGGAGTTTCATTGAAAGCTTGAATTCCATCATTTGTTTTACTGAGTACCAAAATGGTACTTTTTGCTTCTTCATAATAAAAGCTAAGAAACAGCTAGTAAGGGGATATTTTCTTATAATTAAATCTCCTGTTAATTGAAAACTATCCCTGTGTCTATAATCCTTTTGGAAAAAGCTGATCTCTGCTTCTTTCAACATTTGTTTTTAAAGATAAATTATGCAAGCCATGATACAACTAAGCAAGCTCTTGTCTTGGTTGGGGTGTCCATTGTGAAGGAGGCTTTAAACAATAATATTTTGCAGATCTTACAAAGCCATGGAAATATAGTGGCATAAAGCCTTTGGCAGTAGTTGAAAAGTCCAGTGATCCCAACACCCTATGGTATGAAAAGCAGTCTGTGTAATGAGCAGAGTGGCCTCAGTTCAGCAGGGAGTGAAATCAGAGCCTTGGTACTGGGAGAACATCTCTAATGCCTGAAAATCCTCTTTTGCCATATAATTCATTTCCCTCCCTAAAAACACTCTTACAGCTGCTTCATTCACTCTGCAGAAAGTCTCTTCTCCAGATGGTGTGGGTGGCCTACCACAGGATGTTGCCAAATCAGATTCTGTTGCAAGAGGTCCAGGGCTGAGGAAAGCATGAAAGAAAATTCATTCTCTGAAAATGTGTAATGCCCTTGTGAAGGACGCGGCATTTTTTTTTTTTCAGGGAGAGAGTTACTATTCTAGTTTGGAGAACAAAAACATTGGTGAAGGGTTACAGCAGTTAATTTTCTCTTTGCTCATGTTTCTCAAAGTTTGTGTAACTACTTACTCCCATTGGGTTAGATGAACTAGAGCTGAAGTAGATGGAAATTATCTTGTTTCTTCAGCATGAGTAAGTCTGTGGGGATAAAACCTTTTGGCTTCAGTAGAGATACTGAGGCCAATTCTGTGCTAACCTGTATCTTGTGCAAGTGCACTGATGCTAACAAGACCAAGGAAGGCGCCTGCTTGGGAAGACAGCGATGTGGATGCCGGGTTATGCAATACTTGGGGAGGTTTTTCACTTGCCATAGTGCATACAGCTGGGAAGGCTATTCATTAACACTATTTCTTTCAGAATCCCTCTGAACCCAGGATGTCTCTTCTTTTTGGAGTGGTGAAAAAACAAGTGCGCTATTATGACAGTTGTTGACACTGTCTTTTATTGGCATGAATAGAGATTATTTGGACAGCAGCAGTAAATGATGTGCAGTAAATCCATCAGGCCAAATTGGCAGAGATTATTAACTAAAGAGACAAGAGCGTTTTTCATCTGAAAATAAATGCACACAATGTGGTAGCTATTGTTGTTGTTTGCATGGGGAGAGCCTTTTCATGGTTTTGATCTCTGAACATGAGTGGGGGAGCATTTAATTGCGGGATGCCTTTTACAGAACACACATTTTAAAACAACCAACATTTGTCCTGGTAAAACAAATGACAGTTTCTGTAATTATTTCTTCATGTGCCACTGAATGCTCAAATAAGGAACTCCTTATTTTCGGCTACAAAACATCCATCTAATTAATATCCCAGCTCCTAGACTTCAGGTCATAATGTTCTTTAGTATAACATACAGTGTCCTATAACTTGTATATTAATTTATTGCTGGATTTTACTAATCTTTGATATGGGGGACCTTGCTGCACCACTGGGTCTCTGCCTCCAGGCATCTCCCATTATGAAATGAAGGCACTTGATTAAATAGAAAATAATCTGCCAGCAACCAGGTCCATAATTCATTTAACTGAAAGAGCTTCTGGTTTTCTATCTTTTTCTAACTTCCTCTGGGTTTGGAACCTGCTTTAAAAAACTTGCAGTTCTGCCTATCACTTGAGAATATATTAATTACATGATTTTTGGAATACTAAGGATAAAAATAAATTTTCACTTTTTTTTCTCCACCTAAAATAGACATAGAGGAATAGTTGAATTTCACTGTTAATGAGGTCAAATGTTCATGATGTACCATTACATCACTGCAGCAACCTCAGATTGATCTTGTTCCAGCCACACTCTGGTTACTGACTCTCCTACTAGAAATACGGAATTATTATCTTTGTAGCTTAGTCATATCTCCAAGTATAGGAAATCATACCACAACAGAGACTTTACTGGAAATACATTTAACTTTTGTCAATTTTTAGCTGACCAAATTTCTTATTTTGGTCAGTCATGTAGCTGGCAAAAGACACAGAGCAGGTCCGAGGAATTAACACTACAGCTGGGGAAAGAATCCTGAGGGAACGGAGCTGCTTCTGATGTACAGAGTTGATCTTTCTGCCAGCAGTTTTTCTGCAGGATATAGCAAACTGCCTTCAAGGAAAAACTTTGTTTAATTATGTTTACCATCCTTAGGTAAATATATATATATATTATTCATTAGTAAATGACCCAACTCCCATTATAACACACTAACCCTAAGATAAATGGTTGCTCAGGAGTCTTGATGTACTACCTCATTCAGTGACTGCTCTATAAAGCCTCTTTTAATTTTCCCCTGTAACTCAACTTGAGAGCAATTCATTCTAAGCAATTTTCTTCAATCTATTTTCTGTTCTAGGAAACAAGTTTGTATAATGGTGCTCTTGTTCTTCGTGTCATTCAGACACTTGAAAATGTCAATCTGCCAACGTTCATTTTTTGTCATTAGATTCTTTATTCTCTACCGTTTCTAATCACCAAAAATACTTCTTTCATGCAGCTCAACACCTATTTAAGTGCTACCTCTTTTATTCCTTTGGAACAGAAGGAATGAGTGATTAGAAACACGTATTAATTATCCTTGTAGAGATGAGAGGGTAAAACCAAACATAGGTTTTAGAATAGCAGATGGAATTATATTAAGAACTTTTATCACTCATCCTTCCATTTTAAACTGCTGTCTAATACTACACTAAATAAAAATTAAAGTCATTCCAGGCAAAGTTTCAGGTTCTTTCTTAAAATGATACTTGCTTCTAAATTTTTATATTGTATTTTTAAAAAAATAACTCTATTAAGACCATTAAATTGTTTATGAAGTTCAAAAAGCATCAAGTTGTCCTGTGATCTTGGCCATCTCCTAGTAAAAACTCACACAATACACACAGATGTAGGTATACAACAAAAATAAAATATCCACTTACTTCTGAACCAAAGAGTCCAATAATAATTGGCTTCCTTTCATTTCAACAAAGAATAGAAGGGACAGAATATTATTTCAAATCCAAAACTGTAAAAGTCATTTCTCGAGATTAAAAAGTTTCTTACTTCCACCGTCCTCAAGAATAAATCCTGGAAAAATAATATGCAGAAAAACTGCTCAGTAAAATTCCATTTTTCATTATCTTCCTCATATTCTTTCCCAATAATTAAACCCACATCAAATAAATATAGTATGTAAGTCCCCACTGGTCATGAGCAGAAAATTTCAAAGAGTTTAATATATTTAGGATATCTGAGGCTACAAAATGAGAATTATCAGTAAGCTCAGAATATTGTGATTTTTGTTTCTCTTGGGAGTGCACTACAGGAGGGGTAACCTGTAGTTTCCCCTCCACTGACATGTGCCCAGCCCCCTAAGATGTGTGTAAGATTTATTTTTTCCCCCATTCAAGTCTGAGCACAACTGAATGGAAAATGTAATTAATGTGTCCTCAGATACAAGAGAAGCAGTTAAGCCCACCGTTGTGCCTGACTCATTACTCCAGAAATATAATTTTCATCTAGAAAACGAAAAGCCCAACAATGAAACAAAAATCTACAAGGCTGGATCCTCACTTCCTATACTGAGTTCTCCCTTAAACAGAACTAAGGCACAGCACTACAAGGGCAAACTCACATGAATGAGCTTGCTATCACCACATTTGCAAGGTCATCCCAGTCTTTTTTTTTTAATTTATTTTGTCTTCCTTTTAGACAAAGTCAGTAAATTTTATATCTCCAGAGCTGTAAGACACCAGGCTGCTGCTGGCAAAACCAGCTGAGGCCTGAAGGTCTCTGGCACAAGGGATGCTCCTGGTTCCTGGCTCTGCACATCAGCTGACTGTCTGTGGTGCTACCACACATCACCGCAGGAAAGCTCAGAGAAATGTCACTCTTAGTCCAGCAAGATATTGCACCTGCATAGCTGCACCAGCACCCATTTTCAGCCCCAGCTACATACCAGAAATGCTGCTGCTGACAGTGCTTCCATCCTTTCCCTCCTTAGACCTCAGTTTCACATGCTGATTAAGTCGTTCCTTCAAGGTCACATGTATTCTGTGTTTCTGACTCTTTATACAGACTCTGAATATTTCAGTATAGTAATCTTTTTTATCATAATCCCATTTTACTCAAGATTGGGTTTTGAAATATCTTGTAACTGATCTTTGTTTTCCTGTAATATCTGGTTGTTCATAAGCAAAAGAGGCATCCCACTTATTATATCCTAGAGAGGAAAATTAACAGATGCAATGAGTTTCTGTTTAAAGATAATTTAATTAATAAGTGATAAGGTATACCTAAGAAGCTGATATACTCAGGCTGCTTGTCAAAGTGGCCACTGTCAAAGATATATTACCTACAAGGTAGTCCTTTATGTTATGTAATGCAGTAAATTCTCTCTTTTTATAAAGCGTTTTATATACTTCATCACTCTTATTAGCACTTTTCCCTTTATCTTTAATTTTCAATTTTCTCAGAGTAGTTATATAAAGTCTCTCATACATGAATTTCTGTTGTTTCACATTCTTTCATCTGTAAAGGCATAGCAAAACATTTCAATATTTATTTTTTTATTCTGAGGTCATCCCCTTCATTTTCTGATTTGCTTTCATGGAAATTTAAATTCTAGAATTGTAATGTTTTATCTGAACATTAATATAAGAAGAGAAATAGATTTGTAGAAGAAAATATGAGAGTATATGGAATATAAAAAATGAAAGGGATAAAATGGTGATTTTTAATTTTTAGATGGAAGGCCATCCTACATATAGGAGACATTGAAATGAAAAAATGTATTGCTACAAATGTTTAATGAAGAAAAATCCTATGCTGACTATTTAGAATGAAAATATCTGGCAAACCTACTGTTCATAGTGAGTTACGTCCATTTGTATTACCAGATGCTGTTACTTCTGAAATGTAATGGCCCCTTAAGTTACCTGACTGAGTGTCCCATTTAGCTTGATCTAATTGCTACCTCCTATACTAGGACATTCCTTTAAGTTCTTTGGAAGAATGCCACAATATTAACCTGCACTAATCAAGTTTCCAAAGTTAGAACTCTTTTAGAAGTGAGGTTAAAAGAAACAAACCTTCACTGAATATCTTTGTCACAGTATATTTCTCTCCGTGTATAAGGGATTTACCAGCTACAACTAGTTTCTAAGTTGATACAAACTCATCATAAAAAAAATCCCACATCTATACTAATCCTTAGAATAAAATGTATCAGAATTTCTTCAGAAATATTTTCGAAAAACACATCATGTGTTGCATGAGTTCCTATGTGTTCAGCATCCTTTAAGGTTTTGGGGATTCAAAATACTTGAGAGGACTTTTTAATGTTGAAAATAATACAATAAAAAAGATTGCACCTGGTATTTTGAGTAAGTTCTGACAAATTTAATAGGATAAATGTCAAAGCTGGCATTTCAATAGCTGGTATTAGGATGAATTTGAGATATTACAATACATGATGTCCAAAAAGTTTCAGGATGTTAAAAGAGTGAGATCAGGAATAGTCAAACAAAAACTAAATTCCTCAACCAATAAAGAATTCAGCCCGAATAGATTCTTTTTAGTTTCTCCCAATACTTTAAAAAGTGATTACTGTGGGGGATTTTTGGCTCATTTTTTTCTTTGTAAATGAAAATCATTATGGTTCATATCTTCTCCATAAGGAGAACTCTATCTCAATCACCTTTTAGTATAATTTTACATTTCAAAATAAGGTAATAAGATAATGAGAAAAAAGACTATTAATTTTTTATACAGTTGAAAACCCTGACTAATTTACATTTTATTCATTTTCGTTATTACTTTCAGATTATCTCATTTCACTGAAGAGGTTTTTTTTTTTTAAATTATTATTCCCTAGTACATTTCTATTGTTTAGAATACCTACTTTTTTTTTCTGTGAATTGATAGGAATCTATGAACTGAAATTTTTAGAACCTTTAGCTTTTAAATGACTTTATTGAATTTTATGTTTTCTTCAGTCCAAGGTTTCTAAGTAAAACAACTTACTTCCTATGCACTTCTTATGTGACCCAACTTAAATTTAGCAGGGCGTGTTAATATGCAGAGTTTTAAATTGAGAGAAGTCAGTGAGTGGGCTCAGAAACAGCATATTATAAAAGGGAGAAACTTATTCCTTAAGTAGCTCCTTCAAATGGGAAGAAAAACAGTCCTTGCAATCTTTGTAGAAATGCTTCTTGCCTAAACTGTCTGATCTTAGTCATCTTTAAGGATTTTCAAGAGTCACTCATGAATAAAACAATACTGGAAAGAATTTGAGGTAATTTTTAGTAATAGGTAACTTGATTGCATTGTGCAATAAATAAGAGAATGAAAATTGATGTAAACCTTAATGATGCAAAGAAACTGCCATGTCAGCTGGAAATCAACTGATTATTGTTGTATGCTAGGGATAACTAATTGATTCTGTATATTTTTTATTCAGTAAATTATATATTCATCCTGGTATAAATCCAAATTTACTACCTGAACCAGGAACAATTAATTAAAATTTTATGGTAACAGATTTCTGTGTTATATGCATTTTCTGTGTTGGAATCTTTGAGATGCTTCAGAAGAATGAGGAATGCAGTGGAATACCTTATGTCATGGATCAAAACAGCACACTCTTGCAGTTTGTCTTGAAGGGCAAACCCATTTTAATCCTCCACTATGAGCTAAACCACTGGGAATGACAGACAAAATCCTCTGAACAATCACTTTTATTTGGCAGCTCTTTTATTTGTATGCTCTAAGGACTCCAAGTGTGGACCAAGATCCAACATCAGGAGCAGCTGTTCATCAAAACCAGAAATACACTGATATTCCTCTTAATCAACTTCTCATGTAGGTAGAAGGTGAGACATAATGCATAGAATGCACTTGGGGCAATTGCAAGAGGCAGTGAACTTGACATATCAGTTAAATAACTAATGTGCTATTTTTCACTTTACATCAAGAAACAGAACAATGTTTGAGCCACAGTAATCTGATGAATGGTAACAAGGTGCTTTTTTTCCCCCTCACATAGGAGGCACAGGCTAGGAGAGTTAGGAAAAAACCATGGAAGCTTAAAAAGTGAAAAACTTAAAATGTTCTGATTCTTCAGTGAAAGGCAACAGATACCTAATAAGAGGAGAACAGATAATTCAGGCATCTTGAATGAGAATAAAAGTTTCTTACATTTAAAGTAATCAGGTGTTTTTCTGCAAATTCTGAATAAGTATGAGCATCACAAAACTTTATTCATGGAAGACAAAGGAAAAGGAGATTGCTAAAAATCAGAATGGCCTGGAAAGTTTTTGCTGGAAATGTGAATACTTCTCTAGGGATACTACTGCAGAATTTATATGTGATTTACATGTGAGGACCCACACTGTATAGGAAAATGCCAAATTGTCTGAAGTCTTGGCTCACAAATAATGAGTGAGGAAGGTGGTAATAAGGAGAGGTGGTAATAAGCAGACCTCTGGGGTGAATTTGAGTTGATGGTGAAGTTACAAGATGGGAGTGGCAGATGTATGATTCATCCTCCTAGAGGCAATAGTTGGGATGGGCAGTGGATGAGAAATAAATTCTGTGAAGACAAAAAGATCCAGGACAGAATCAAGGGAGAGCCCACAAAACAGCTAGAGGGGCAACTGCTGTAATCCATTCTGAAGGAATGGCTGCATATAGGAGAAGTTGTAGAAGGCCAAGGGACTGAGGATAAAGTCACTGAAGGCTGAAGAGGATGCAGAATTATTACACATGCCAGGCATTTTGAACAGCTCAGCAGCAAGCTGTATTATAAACATGAATACAAATAACATGGAAAAGTTCAGCTGGGAATGTGGTGAACGTGCATTGACAGTGAACCAGAAGTCAGCCACGAGAATTTCAACAGAGATGTTTTGTACCCTGAGCTAGGAAACCCTGAAACCAAGGGCTACCAATGGAGAAGGCAAGAGGAGCAAAAAGATGAAGAGAAGTAAATATAAGGAAATTCACAAGGAAAGCTAGAGAGCTCTTGAGGAGCCATCAGTACAGGTGATGGGTGCCTGGTGCAGGGAGGACCTTGGAGATGAAGCAGAAACAGAACAAGAAAAAGCTGGGAGCAGAAGACTGAATCGGTACTAGCTCCCTTTTCCAGCCCAACTAATACCAACCTCACCAGGGATCCCATTGTAATCTTCCATGTGCACACTTCCAATGCAGCTTTCCAAGTGGAAGAAGAGGAAAGAAGGAAAAGAGAACGGCAAAAAGGAAGTAAAATAATTGGGCTAATAGGGATAGACAAGCCTGGGTTTTGCCAGTTTTCAAATTAATGAGATTACAATAAGAAGCAGAAATTACAAGCCAAATGACCTCAAATCATCTATAATGTCATTCTTACAGAGAGTTTTACAACAAAAGACTGCAGTTAGATTTAGGTATTAAAAATGGTAACATTTCTACGATTTTCCTCTCTGTGTTCAGAAAGATAGTTTTCTTTCTTTTATTTCTTTTGTTCAGGGTGTTCTCTAAATTTACTGCTACCGTTACAGTTTGCTCCTTCAGACACAGACATGTAGAGGCATTGGATCCATGGCCAGATCCATGGGTCCAATGCATCCATGATACAACTCCCTTCCCACTGTTACTGCTGGAGGGAGAATGGCCACGAAGGAGGGAAATGTTGCTAAAGAATGCAGTCATCACCTCTTCAGCCTGTGCTCAAATTTATTGTGTTCAGGGAGTCAGACTTACACTTACAATGCTGACTCTCTCAACTGTGCAGGACCTCTGGAAGTCTTGGGTCTGTTTAAATTTATCTTCACATTGGTTTTTATCAGACACCATGCTTTATCATGCTTAGTTTTATGCTTTTGCTTAATATAATGGCTTTTTATTTGTAAAGCCTAAGATAAATTTATTTAAAATCTCCACATATGTACACATACACAGGGAAATACTCCACAAAATTTGTCTTGCTGAATTAATTAAATATTTGTCTCAGTTTCTCTCTTAAAAGTTTGCTAACAGACTCTTGGAAAGATACATACAATTTTATCTTTTTTTTTTGTCTTATATCTTTCCTGAGCCAAGTTTTATAGCTGCTTTTCAATCTCATCTTCTCCAAGGGACTTTGATATCGAGGGGTGTAAGTGTCCCTTATGAATTTATCCTTTCCCCCCAAAAATTATTTCCTCTTATTTTGTGTGTTTTCTCCATTTCTCGGGCACTAAAATATGTAAGTTACACTAAATAAATTTCAATTTAGTTTAAGTAAGGGTGTTCTCACCCAAGATCTTATTTCACGAAAATTCAGGCTTTGCAGTTCATTCCTGATGAGATGAAACTTGAAATACTGGTTTTACTTCCCTTTACAGAGTTACATCGACTTAAAAGAAGAGTGAGCACAGGGTAAGCGGAATCTTCTTAAGTGAGCTGAATATCCTTGTGAAGAACAAAATTCCCTCTGCTAAGTGTCCTAGCTACTTTATCTCATTTATATCAGAGCATGGTACAAGTGAAATAAAATGAATTAGCTCACCTTGCATAACATCCATCAGAGACATCTATGTAGTGTGCATTTCATACTCAGGTCTGTAGTCAGACTGACTAAGGAAATTTAAGGCCCTATCTTCTTCTGGTTAACAGACACTCTGAAAATAGGGAAAAAGAAAAGTAACCCTCAAAATTAATGCATCACTTAAATTATCATGGTGTGAAAATGCCAAATGCCCAAACACAGGAATGAAATTTATAATGTGCTGGAAATTTGCATCCTGCCACAGTGAATAATGGCAGGCAGATATTTAAAAACCAAAATTACAAACCCTTCTCTGGCAATTTGTTGTGTACCAAATCAACACCAGTGCCTCACACCCTTCTACAGGAAATCAAATACTCTGGGACTTGTTCTGTTGCTATATTGAAATTCCTTTAGGGGCTAAGACTTCTGATATCAGTTATATATATTTTAGTATTTGTTTATAGGGAATTTTATGAAGTCATAAAACAGACTCTGGGTATTCTGGCAGGATTGCCAAATTTAACCGTGACAATAATGTGCTGCAGTGTGATCTATAATTCACTTCTGGAACAGGCTTAAAATGAGAAGGAAAAAAAGTCACTGTAGCTTGGTAGAAAGTTTCCTAAGATTAGAGTTTTATGAGACTAGGAATTTAAATTGTGCTTATTCTAACTGCTATTTAAGTTTCCAAGCCATTCATCAGAGATGATATTTAGAATGTCCAAAAACCATCATTTAAAACAAGTATTTAGTGTAATTCTCTTATTTTGACTTATATTTCAAGTAATTACAATCTTTAATCTTTCCCCCAAAAATCTTCTCCACCAGGTAGAAGTAGTATTTATTGAAAATGAAAAATGTCATACTTTCAAGAAACAAGAGTTGTGATTTTATTGTCAAAATAAATGCCTGTTAGTGGGGCAGTGCTCTACTAGAGTGGGACTTCAATGGTGGCATTAATCTCGTGTTCAATGACATAAAAAGACATAAGTCAGAAATACAAGTATGGTTAATTGATTTTCTGTGCTTTTACGAGGCACCTCTCAAAGAAAATGGCCTTCCACTTGCAGGAATAGATTTCCTTTGTAGTTACTCTGACCCTTTTGCAGTAAATCCATGAGGACAGAGCTGCAAAAAATTAATTTTCAGGATCTTCAAAAATGTCAGTTGCTTGTATGAAATGCAGAGGAGATCATTATTACAAATTCTACAAATGAGGTTTTCAATCACTTTTCAGCCCTGTTCAGCATGAGAGGAGTGCTCGATACAGAGCAACAGTACCTGGTTGGTGTGCCTGTGTCTGTAACACAGTGAGGCTCCATTTGATACTGAGGTCCAATTACATCTTGGGAACCATACTAAAAAATTTGAAAGATAAGAGAAGGTAGTACACACAAGGATTGAAACTAAGAAGAGGAACTTAATTGAATCAGTTGGTATCGTGCTGTGCAGTGCTGTGGTAACAGAAGGTTCACTGAATTCTCCTTTGAAGCAGAGTACACATTGATGTTTGCAGTAGATGCAGGAATGGAACGTCTAAAATTTATTTGTGAGACAGTAGGAACTTGGGTTTGCAGTTAAGACATAAGATATGATCTTCTTCCACCACCATCACCTTCTCTTCATGTTATTAATAAAAAGCCTGAATCCCAGCCTCCATTACAACTAAAGAGATGAGTCAGAGTACCCTGGATGCTCCCACATGGTTACAAATATCAGCCAATTACAGAGGAAAAAACACCCTAGAAAATCCCAAGCTTTCCACATTTAGCTGGATTACGAATACATGATTACAGAAATAGAACCACAGAATGAGAGAATCACATTTGGACTGGAAGGGAACTTAGAGGTCACCTAGTTCTAACTACCTCATAATGAACAGATGCCTTCTACCAGACCAGGTTGCTCAAAGTCCCATCCAGCCTGCCCCTGAATATTTCTAGGGACGAGGCATCCAAAACTTCTCTGGGCAACCTCTTCCAGTGCTTCACCAACCACACAGTAAAGAATTTAGTCCCAATATCTAACCCCAAACCAGATTCTTTCAGTTTGAGGCTATTCTTTGTGTCCTATCAGTATCTCTCCAGACAAAAAGTCTCTCTTCATCTCTTGTAAGCCCCTGGCTACTGAAAGGGTTCCTCAGAGCCTTCTCTTCTCTATGTTGAACAGCCCCAGCTGTCTCATCCTGTGTTCATTGGTGAGCTGCTCAAACGCTCTGACCATCTTCATGGCCTTCTCCCAGACTCATTCCAGCAGCACAGTGGCACATGAAAAGGCAGCAGCTGCTATTGGCATAGAGTGGCCCAGGATAAGGCTATGACTTGTGCATACATTCTTTTCACTCACCTGCGGGTGACAATTTAATGGCAATGCTGCTGAGAGGACTTCCAGACAGTCAAACCACACGTCCTTCCTTGTCTGTTTAATGTCTCTGAGGGGGTTCCTCGTCTGCCAAGCAATCAGGGGCCTTGCTGCAGCTAGAGGCAGAGGTTTCTGCAAAAGGCATCACTAAGGACTGGACAGGCAGTTTTCCTCAGCAGGAAATGTATGCATTTGTCACTGTACTCCTCATCTGTGAAAGCCACAGAGTACAGATAAAAGGGTAGTTAAAAAGAATGGCTTTCTATGGATGCCAGGATGAGGACATTATTGGATTATTGTTCATGTAACTGAGCAATCTATGATTCCCTTGTTAATGGTTAAGAAGTCACGTCACACCAAGTACATCTGCAGTTACCACCAGCCAGTCACACATACACCATGTCAGAAAGTCTAGGCCCAGGAGATGTGCATAGCAATTCAAATTTTAGAGTTAACACCAGTGATTTAAGGCCTAATTCATACATGAGGTGGTAGACCAAGAAATCTCAGTTTGTCCTTAGATACTTCACAGGAAAGATGTGCTGAGCTGGTGTTGTTGATGAAGGCTTTCACACCGGCTGGGGTGTAATGTAGACTTACATTATAGTAATGTAGAAGTATAATTTTTCTACATTGCTACTTTCAGATGGTGTAAATCAGAGGAAAATCACATCAAGAATGACAGATATGGTTATGTCCTTGGTGTATGGAAGATCCAGACCATGTCCAGCAATGATGCTGGCCTGAAATTACCTGTCAGACAGAGTTATCAATAACCTGCAAATCAGTAAGCCATTTAATAATTTTATTGCACTGCAGAGAAAATAAGCAAGACATAAAAAATCCAATTGTTTGGCTTCAGTTTGAAAATAAACAGGAAAAAACCCTAAAACTGAGAAAGCTACTTAAATTCAGTTTATATAAAACATGCATAGGCAATGAAAATTTAAGTGAGGTCCTAAACAGCATCAGTTCTTTTCTTCTCTCTTCATTACAGAGGAAGGAACTGACTCAGAAGTGAAATATATTTAACGTTGTCATATACTCTCTAAGGACAAGAAGTACAATTCCCTAAAGAGGCCCATATGAACACTCCGAAAATCTTTTGGAAAAGCAGGTATAATTCTTATAAAAATGTTATTAGGCTTTGCTAAAATAAAAAGATACAAACATTTCAGTGTCTTATGAAATTATCTTAAAATCAAATCAATTAGCTGCCATGTACATATTTTACTGCTGTTTCTTTTGATATATTCCATTTTTAAATACTAGGTTCTGTGTGTAGTGGGGGTTTTGAAGACTCAAGCAGCCAACACTCAGATTTCTAAAAATAGAAATTTGAGTTGCCTTTCATGGAATGTCTTTTATGGAAATATATTATGCTCCCTTATATTTTCTTTATTTTTATTCCTTTTTTCAGGCATGAACTCTTGCAAATAAAATATTTGATCAGGATAACAATAACTTAATTTTAGACTTCACTACTTAATAAAAAATAAAAGGAGGAACTCAATACATTCATCTAATTCATATCACATAATACCCTCCCTTGAAGAACTGCTTTTATGTAGATTTCTGCCAACTTCACCATTGAAAACCTACTTTTAAATTCCTGTCAGGTGCTTTCTGCTTGAAGGGCTCCAGTGTGTGGGTGGCTGTTTTTTCTTGTATGTGCCATGATGAGTCTCCTCCTCAGAGAGCTGGGGGAGGAGGGAGTGTTTTTCCTCTTTTCGTTTCACACCACATTTGTAAAATGAGAGACAAAATGTCCTACCTCCTGAAAAAAACTCTCCTGGAAAATTTTAATGTTCCAGGAAAAAACCCTATCAATCTAGTTTATGTGCTGGCAATTAATATCATACTACTCATCTGCTGTTAATGTCTCGGAAATTTGGATTATTGTGTAAAAATCTGTAATCTGGATCTGTTTATGTTTCCTTCTTCAAGATGAGATGAAAGAAGGTAATTTCGTCTTATGTACCTGGAAATCACGAGTCAATATTCCCTGACTTTGGGTCTAAATGAGATGAAAAATATTTTAAAGAACCTGTTGACAAACATGGAGTTTATAAAACCGGATCACACAGTTTTCTAAGTAATACACATTATAACCTTTATATTTGCTTTATTTTATCTTCAAAACAGATTAAATGTCCTGGTAGCATGCTGTGTAAATTCCACTTGGCAGAAGTTTCTGTAATAATGTATCCTTTAAGGGGAGAGATCTCCCTTTATAAACGAGCGTGCAATGGAAAATATGCAATTGGAATTTTAAAAAATATTTCCCTTGCAAGTCAAGGGACATTCCAGCCCCAGCTCAAGTTCACGAGCAGTTTGCGCACTGAGGTTCTGAGTGGAGAGTCACATCAAGGTATACCAGCAGCAACAAGGGTGCAGTTTCAGGTGCAGCCCTGTGCTCCCTTTGCACTGAATAAGGTTACAAAGTGCCTTATTCTCCCACTGCTCCTCACCAGGTCATTGTGCTTTATTTGATCAGTCATTACTCAGACAGCCCAACTCTTCTAATTTGCTTCATGCATAACACTTGCTGCAGGAATTAAGTTTTCTCATCATGGGGGATATAAACTACATTGCCATCCCCATAATAACATTTTCTTCTGGTTTTCTCACTAGTAGAGAAAGCTCTGTGACATGTACTTATATCACAGTAAATATATAACATTATTATTCCCTGTGCAGTTGCATCTAAAGTTTAAAGCTAATAAGTTAATGGTGTAGAAGGAAAATGAGTCTCAAAAAAGTCAAACTTAAAAAGTTGAAAATCACATATTTTTTCAGTTCTTCTGGTTCAGAATCAGAAGCCTTGCTAAATATCTTGTGTTAACTGTACTCCTACCTTTACCTCTGTTGATTCTGAACAGTGGGTACTTGTTCATCAAAAGAGATGCTGTTGAGAATTGCCTGGGTGTGAAGAGCTGTCAGCACAGCAGAGGGTAAACTCACAATTCCCTTCTGCTTGTAATGACTCAGAGGTAGATTTTGGATCATAATTTAAAAAAGAAGGGAGTCTTGAGTGTCACCATAAGTAACTTACTCCTGCTATCAAAGGAAGCTAGTCTATCTGGGTCGGCTTAACTAAGTCTTCTTCCCACTGCGTTTCACCCCATTGCTCTTTTTGTCTGACTGGCTCTTTCTCTGGCAATCTCCCAGCTAGAGGGCTGGGCACTGCCTGCAGCTCCTTCTTTATGCCCCTCTCCCACACTCTGAGCTCCTGGTTTTACCAAGCACCATGTACTCTCAGACAAGCCTTATTTATATTTTACTGGGCAATTTGCTATTTGTTTGCGGCATACTTTTGAATGCCTAGGCTGTTCATGAAAATAACAAGAAACAGCCTTTCCTCATTGTCTCCGTTCCCTAATCAGCGCTGAAATGATGTTGAAAATCTTGTGGGTAAGCTACAAGAAGCTGGGCCAGCAATGTGTGTACTTCCTTAGTCTCCTTGAGAGCTGGAGACATTGTCCTCCTAATTAAGGAACATAAACTCCGCTGCCTTAATTACAGCAAGACTCAAACTATAAAGATGAAAAGGCCTACATACTGATATAGTTGTGTACACCTGAGGGAATGCATTTACACCATTGCATAGAGAAAATCATACCCTCTGACAAAATGTGCTGGTGCATAATCCTCCTGTAAATGAAGCCTCAGGCTCATTCTTCCCCAACAGTTGCCTCTGGCTCTCTGCTTGCAAACTGCAGGCAGTGCAAGGCTTGGGCTCCCCTATATATCACCGGCAAAGCATGAAACTGCTGGTGAAAACATATACAGGCCTAGGGGATCTGAGGATGGTGATTCCTAGGTTAAGCCAAGAGGAAAATGTGGAGGCTTTTGAGCTTTGCCACTTCCCAGTGCTAGGGAGGGGGGCTAATAATGTAGAGAGGAATAAGACAGATATTAACAACTCCATCTCGGAGTGACCCTAAGGGACTCACTGGAGCAGATAATATTTTAGGTGCTTCATCCTGCTATATGGAGGCTGCACTTATGGATGTTGCAGGGCCTCAGATTCAGCCATGCAGTGCTGTGTTCCTTCAGTGAGAGCCACCAGGCCCACCAGGGAGCACTCATCCCACACACCCCATTACACTGCAGGGCAGGAGCTGCCTGGCATGGGCACAACCAGACTCAGGTGGCATCTGTACTTGGCCCCAGCTCAAAGCTCAGAAGGAAAGCCCCCCCCACCCCATGCAAAGGGTATGTTCAAGGACAATTTTCCCTTTTCACCTTGAAGGTGTGCTTGGGAAAATCAAGTGCTTCCTTGCACAGATGCTGAAGGGGCCAGAGCAGTTTCTTGGTGTGCCTGGGTACACTGACAGCTTTGGTGCTCTCCTGCACTTCAGCTTAACATAAAAGAAAGTGGCAGCCTGCTGATTTTGTGTCTCCAGGCAGAGAGCTGCATGGGGCAGACCAAGCTGACCACCAAGGGAACTTCATTCCCTCTCGTTGCCACAGCTGGGCGGCCTGGGACAGCTCAAGGCATGCACAAGGGACAATGTTTCATCAGGTTCTGCTCCCACACAACTGCTGTGTTCTACACAGGCCAGCAGATAAACAAGGACAAGAGCCCCCTGTTGCATTCTGTGGCTGCAAGATCAAGTCCAGGGAGGTCTGGTAGCCACATGAGACATGAGATGGGTCTCTGCTTGTTTAAGCTCATAGATCCATTTATTTGGGGTAACACCAATGCAGGAACACACTCAGCTTAATCCATAGGCAGAGAACCCCGAACAGAGGTAGAGTGGTGGGATTTATAGGGGAAGGGTGGAGTTTTACCTTTCCTGGGCTTAGAAGTTACCTCCCCCAAGGCAAAGGGGTGGGGTCCACTCTTCCCGGGACGCAAAGCCATGGCTCTTAACCAAATCTTTGTTTCCCCTGTGTGGGACACTCTGCTCTTCCTTTCTAGTAGCCAAGAGAGGACTTGATCAAATCCAGATATGTTCAGCACATCAGAGTAGTGCAGCCGTGGGATGCTCAAGGTCCCAAACCTGATTTTAACTTATGTTTGCCTCTGTCTGTGGCACTGACACTCTGGGAAGGATATTTCATTTGTTCTTCCCAGCTAGAAAGGTGTTTGACAATCCCCTTCAAGGGATTTCAACACTGACCTCTCCCACTGTATTTTACCAGCTGTTACATTGCAATATTTTTGCTGTAATAGCATGGTGTTGTAGCTCAGTATGTTTTGAGATATGTCTGAAAAGTGGGTTATGAGGTAAATTGGGTTTTAGAAATGTTTTCTTCAGCTACTTTCAATTGAGGATACAATATTTCTCTTAGAAAAAAAAATTATTCTCCCCTCTTCCTCTCTCATTTTCTGAATAGCCTGTGCATGTAGAGCTCTCATGCACCTTGCCAGAGCCTTATCTCAAAGTAGGGATTATCAGTGTTTTGGGATTAATGATAACAGTGAGAAACCCTCTAAGCACCAACATTTATAAAACAAATCTCGCATATTGCAAGACGTATTCTAGCCAAGGCTTTTTCTGTAGAAGAATTAATGATGCCTCACTGTGAAAAAATCAAAATGGCCACTCTTAATGCAGCAGGACTATGAAGGCAAAAGAGGGCAGCGACAGCAGAATCTGGCACACAGAGATATGCACAGAATTGGGCTTTTTGGGGTTTCTCAAAATGAATTTTAGGAAGTTTAATCTACCTTCTTTGTTATTGCTGTTCAGGAGGATCTAAGATGGTATTCATGATAAAGCAAAGTTTCACATGGAGACATAATATAGAGCGATAAATGTGTTTCTCACCAGGGCTATTAGATCCTTTTTGAATGTAGAATCACCTTTAAAATACATATTCCCTACTGTGATGAAGTCATCTAGTTCAGTATATTACTCACATAACTGGTTTTGAAAATACATTCACAGAGAATCTCCAAAGAGATATTTATTTTAATATGTGGTTTCCTAGCTCAATGCTATTTCTGGAAATATTCTTAGCACATTTAATATTTATCTCAGTAAAAAAGTATCTTCTATATTTCAAGGCAATTCATAGATATGGTATGCAGCTGTAGTTCTTATTTTAAAGAAATATTTCACCTGATGCTTCAAATATTAAGAATTATGCTAATAGATAGCTGTGAAAATGAAACTTGTTACAGGGACTGTGCAGGTCATCTTAAGTGTGCCAACTACAGGAATTCATTTTCTCGTCTGAGAGCTCTAGACCTGACCACCATCCAACAGGGGAGACTCATTGGTGGATGCTAGATATGATTAGGCACAGCAGATTCTATATTACTGTGTGAATAAGAGAGCTGTGGCACCAGCCAGAGGTTAATAGTTCCTAAATTTGATACTGCTTTGAAAAGCATAATTAAAATAGTAACCTGCCATAAGTCTTGCTAAAGGACTTTCCCAGGTGAGTTGAGTTATTTGCTTCATCTGAACATTTGCATCATTTCTGCAGCTTTCCCAACTTACATCAAGGTAGAGCCAGGCCTGGATTTTCACTATTGGTTGCCTATAGCTAGTCTCTTACATGAAGGGGCACAGAGAGCAGGAGAATGAACTATCTCTATATTTAACAAAGCTCAGGTCAAATTCCCTTGTTCTTGGGATATTCCCAGCCTGACAAAGAAGCAGATGGCATAGTCCAGGCTTCAGATTTTCTTTTTCACCTTGGATGCAAGTGGTTTATATAAACCAGATTTATTTTATGTATTTGTATCTATATATCTATCTACAACTACATAGATAGATGCATATATATGTGTATATATATATATATGCACACACACACACACATATATATATATATTTGTGTGTCTATCTATCTATCTATCTGTCTATCTATCTATCTATCCATCCATCCATCCATCCATCCATCCTTGTCCTCCTGAATTCCTCTACCCCTGCAGTATAACAAGCAGAGAGCAGATCTGCTAAATAGCTGTTCCTGGTCTGAAATGAGTGTTCAAATACCATGTTTCAAATTAAAAATCAAATAAGATTTTATTTCCCCCTGGAAGAGACACAATATCCACCCTGATATGAAACATATATCAAGGCACAAATTGCTTTCAGGCCACCTGGACTGATACATACGCGAATTGTATGATAATACAAGAATTCCTGCTGAAAGTCCAATTTATATAGTCGTTACTTCAGTCCCGAGTGATTTCATTGCCACAATGATCCCTAACTAAACCATGCTCTGGATATCTGAGCCATTTCCTGACTGGTTCCCCTTTTCCACAGTAAGAGATCTTTGGAGTAAAATTTATAGAGCAGCCATTTAGATTAAAACCAAATTAGGACTAAATGTTTGTGCATGCCCAGAACTTATACTTGTGTATACTTGCAGATGCCATAAATAAGTCTGCCTCTTAGTGTGTATAACTGTAAATAAAGCATGTGTTTATGTACATCTTGAGATAAAAAATTCTAAAAATACTGAAAGAAGAGTGAAAGAGTAAAAAAATTTGCTACCCAGAAATCACAAGATTTCATACTCTGTGAGAGTGAATGTGTTGCTTGTGCAATATTTAAGGCTAACAGATTAGTTACAAATCTGCAGTATATTTAGTATTACAATGAATGAGATTTATGGCCATAAATCTGTGCTCTTTACATGCTTCATTATTTCTAACAGGTCTCACACATCCTTTCCCTGAATCATCTCAAAACACATTCAAAAAGCTGGTATATTCTAATTAGCTAGAATTGACTGCTGGAAGATATTTCAGTTTTGGAGGTATCTCAAGCCAAAAATGTCAGAGGATGGTATCTAATAAATTTATATTAGTTGGAGTATAGACTAAGTTTTATTTAAAAGCTCTTTTATACAGCAATAGACTGAATATTTCATTATCTGGAACCTCATGCTGAACCTAGGCAGATTTCCCGAAACATTATCTTAATGCTTGCACAAATATAATTACTACTAAATCAATATTTTGTATTCAAGCCTAATTACAGTACATGAATTAGAATACTCCTAAAGAGATGTGTAGTTGGCTGCTTAGTAGACTTTAGCTGGCTGATATTTAAACTGACAAAGTATCTCAGCTTTGGCTGCCCCACTGTGAGTACACAGTGTTAGAATCAGATTTTGCTGGCTTTGACAATTGTCACGTGTATAGTGCATCTGCAAAGAGCTGCCAGTCTTGCACAGCCAAAAGAAGTTCTCAAGGAAAACATGACTCCTCTTTTTCAGTTGACATTCACACTTCTGAAAGGCAGAGTTTGCTCCACAATATTGCAAAGGAGGATTTAGAGCAGCACTTTTATTAAGGGCTGAGATGACATCAGTAGCAAACAAATGAGCCAAGGTGTTTTAAGGACTCCCTGCTTTGACATGCTCCCTATTCTGAGTTATTTGTTCCTCTCAGTGGTCATTGTAATGTCAGAATTCTGGGATCTCAGATCTGAAATATCAGAGAAGAAAATGCAAATTGGAAAAGCCAGATATGGCTCATCTACCTTCCCAGTAGTTTGTCATCAAAGGGCTACAAGTTCAGTGCTGCACAGAAAAATATATTGCCTTAAGAACCCAAATTATTCTCTCCTACACCTTCTGACACAACAGCCAGCACATGTGTCACCTTCCTATCACAAGTCCTTAAGAGTGAATAAAAAGATGTGTATTTTCTGGCCCAGGAGTCAGACTTCATCATCATAGCTAGAAATTCCACTGTGCACTATTTCCCTCCCCACTATTTATCGGCTAATCTTCTCAGTATGCACAGCTCCTGCAGGCTCCTTCTCCTGATAGAAAATATTCCTCTCAGAGTTCACTCTGATGGTGTGCAATGAGCATTCATACAAAGTAAATACAGATGCAATTTGTGCACTCATTTGTCTTTTCCACAGAACCCAAATGTTTAAGGCCTACTAAAGGTGCTGTCTCCAAATGGCAGAATGGGAACATGTAAGTTCTCAGTGAACCCATGAAACCTCGCTGCCTTCAGCACATTTTTGATGAAATGTTATTGAAAGAGATGGAGAAACTGAGGTTTCTTTGCTTTACTTTGCATCCATGTAAAAATATAAAGAAATTTGAGGGATCCCACACATATTACATTTGTTCACTGGGGATCCATCACCTGAGGTAGATCTAAAAAGAGCTAAGAAATGAGGTTATTTATTATTAATGAAGAAGAATGGAGAAATGGCATTATCTGTATAAAAATCTTATGAAAACAAGGACAAACTAATATATATTGTATACAATATATGATAGAAGTGCAAGAAGTGCAGGTGACCTTGAAAATGAGCTTGTTCTGTCCAGCAAAGGACAAAATAAGACTAAGGCACCTCAGGTGAAGAGGTTTAAGACACAACTGAGTCATTATCCATTTGTTCCATGTGAAAGGAATATATCTCACTTCAGCAGACCTTTCCATCCAGCCAGTTTGGACTCTCCGAGAGGCACTTGAGTGCTTGAGTAACGATTATGTTACTTTTTTAAGGTTATGTTTTTTGAAATTAAATTAACAAACTGCCAGGATAGATTACAAAGGAATATGCTAAGTTTCTGCTGAGTTGGGTGGAAATGGAAACCTCCAAAGATGGTTTCCTGGCATGCAGGTCAAGAGTAAGTAATCAAAAGTTCCTTTTAACTTGAGACCTATGATCCTGTGATCTATCATCCTTCTGGACTGAGAGATATATCTTTTTAGTACAAGTATAGAGGACAGTTTCTTTCTGGTTTTGGACTCCAAAATCAGTGCCAAATCTTACCTCTCTTTAAAAATATATCTCATGAGGTAAACTGGAAATGTGGATGAAACATTGTTTATCTCAACCAGCACTTCTATTTTCTTGTATTTTTTTGGCGTTTTTGGGGGGAGAGGGGGGTGGGAGGGTGGATTTGGTTGGGTGTTTTTGTTGTTTTGTTTCTTTTTTTTTTTTCTTTCTGACTTCAGGATTGGTAAGCTCATTCCTGGTTTTTTGGGTGAGTAAATGCTCTCACTTTATAACTTTTTCTACTTTCTCTCACTCTTGACTAATTCATAGTCCACTATAGAAGAATCTTAAAACATATATTAGTTCTCTAAATGTCAGTAATTTGATACTCAAATTACTATTTCTATACTTTTTTGGCTAGATTATGAATCACAAAATGAAACACATGCACTTGCTAAAGTACTTGATATAATTTTATGCCTCTCACTAAACATGCCCTCAGGACGAAGATGATTATTAAATCTAAAATAGCTGGCTTATTCCTCTGGAAAAATTAGTGCATCCTCTTGCTACAGGATTTCAGGGCTTCATTTTTTACTTCATGGGCTAGAAACACTACTTGACAATTTTTCTTACATATACTTTTGGAGGCAAACCTCTATCCTGAACTGTATTGGTTTATTTGAAATCTAGTCCAGTCTGCGCCATAAAGCAAAACGAAACTCCACAGAGTCGTTATGTAAAAAAACATTGTTAAAATCTATTCAGTGCACATCCAGAGTAGCCTGAAGCATCATTTCTTCAAAAAAGCACTGATTCTGCTCATTCTGCAGTGAATAGCAGAACAGATTGGCAGCAAGAGCCTCTGGGTCCGCCCTGCAGAGCTTTCAAAATCATGTCTTTCTTGGCAATAGTATAATGAGACATCTAAGCTTCTCTTTGCCAGCTTAATATTTTTGGCAAGAACAACCACATTTAGCATAAAATACCAGTAATCAAGGTTGAGCAGCTTGGGTTTTTACACATTTCCCCTCTTCCTATTAAAAAAATAAATCAGAAGCTAATGATCAGAGACCTTAAAAATTTCTGCAATGCCAGCTCACATGTCTTGGCACAGGCTATTCTATTTAACATAATTTCCCTTAGACTTTTTTAGTCTGCAAGTTTTATACCTCATCACATCAAGTGCATTGATTTTGGAGAGAATAAGAAAACCAGACTGTGACTCCCTACCAAGGTTATCCTCATGGACATCAGTACTAAGGCAGAGGTTACTCACACCTCATTTGTAACTTATCCAGTCAACTCAAGGTAACTTGAAGGAACTTATCAAGAAAATCTCTCAGCTAGATCTGTGAAAGCTGTCTACAACTAAGATTAAATGCTTCAGCACTTTTTATCACTTAGCACTCACTATCACCCAATCCTAGAAGCTGTCCAGGTTTGTGCAGCATCTTTCACTGGGAACTTCAACATCTGGTGTGGGACACAGCTATGTAAAGCTGAATTAACCTGAGCTTCAAAACAGCCAGCTTGAATCTGTCTGTAATCATTTGCATCCTCTCAGTGTGAGTCTGAGTACCCTTCTCAGATTACCAAGTCCAGCCACTTGAGAGACATTGGCAGCAGCTGTGTAGTTTTGCCCCCTTATGCAGATAGTGGCAGACCTGAATCACATTCCCCTCTGAACCCTTTCTCAGGTTATGCCTTCTGCATCACTGTGGCACTTTGGTGCACACCTATCCCATCCTGGCAGCTTGTGTGAGAAACCAAGGCCTGATCCACATTTAAACTCTTCAAAGCCGCCACCTTTCAGAGCCTAAATACATACATAAAGCAAAGTGTGGTCAAGCTGCATCTCTACTGTCAGTCAGGAAGGAACTGTGGGTCCAAGATACCTTTTGAACAAAACCTTAGTTTAGTTTCAGGGGGAGTTTCAGGGGGGCTTGTAGACAAAAATCAGAAATGTGTGTAGGGGTTGGGCAATGAGACAGTAAGAACTCCAGAGCTAACCAGAGAATAATCCAAATCAACAGGATATGTGCCCCTAATACAGCTGCTCCAGTTCCTATGGAGTCAATTCTCTGGTGGGAAAAGCTGAAGCCTGACTGTACAAGATGACAAAAGGAGAGAAGGAGATTTGGATTCCAGTTCTTTTGCTGAATACATTAGAGTGTTCTGTCCTATCCTTACAGCCACTGGAACCTGAGTGAGTCTAGCTTTGCGTAAGTGCATAAAAAATATATTCTTGTGGTTTTTTCTATTAGAATGATGGAAAGGCATGTTTCTAAATGCTTGAACACTTGCTTTAGGTGATCATCTGTAAATGAGAAACTAGTGGTCCTCTGAGGGGTAGTTTCCTGTAAAAGTGGCTGTTCCACAACCACTCTGACCAAGGCTATGTCTGTGCAAGGTGCAGCCTTATGACTTGACTGCCAAGAGGATCTTCTGCCCTGAAGTTAGAAAGGTTGACAATTCACCCTAAATTTATGCCTTGCCAATTTTCTCAACTTGTTCTGCTGCCAGCTTTTTTTTTTATAAGTAGCTTTTCTCCTTTGGGAGAAGCTCTTCTCCCACTTGCATTTATTAACAACAGTCACATACGACATCAACTTTCATTTTGTGAAAGAAGCTTGGGGTTTTTTAAAGTTTTCTCCCACATGATAGATTATGAGCCTCTCAGTTCAGAAAAAGGAATTAATGNAAAGAGGTGATTCTTAACACAGTGTTGAGTTCAGCCATGACAATTCCTGCCACAGGATATTATGGCTGCCAAAGCTGAGATGAGTTCATAGTGATTAGATAAATTTCTGGAAAGGATATGAAATGCAAAGATATCATTCATATCTGAGGTAGTCCCTGATCCACAAATTGTTGGAGGCCCAGTGGAGATGCAACCTTCAGGCTTTGCAGGGCACTCACTTTCAGACAGTGCTGGAAAAAAAACAATGACTTTGATCTGCTGCCATCCTAATTTTTTTCCTAAGTGCCTTACCTTTTATGCTGTTAAGACTTATTCCCAATCCACAAGCACATCCAGTTTTTTCACTGTCTCATTTTTATCTTAACCTCAAATTATCAAGTTAATTTCACTAGGCATTTTCCACTCTTTGTGTCAGGGTTGCTATTTTCTATAAAAATAGAAATTACCCTAGTACTGATCACTGAAAAATGCAGTTTTGGACTTATTCTTTCAGTGCAAAATTTCCTTAGGTAATGCCATGTCCTTTATCCAAATTTCTGCTTACCAAACAGCTCCTTTCTTTAGGGATGAAATCTACTGCAATTTATTCACCTGACTTCTTGTCAAAGCAGAACTAAAATATGCATTGACTTCATCAATTACAACTAAACTGACATTAATGAATTAATGAACAATCCCACATCTTTATGTTTGGTATTTATATTTATAAATGAAAAAAAAAATTGGTCTTTAATATATTTTGGAAAATCTACTGCGGGTTTATTTTTCTTAAACTGTTCATATGTTTTGACTCTTTCTGACCCCTCTTGAAACCTCTTCAGACAAGCAGTCTCATTACTTTTTGTGTTTCTGGTTATCACTAATTTCACATGTCTTTCCTAGTGTGAGTATTACAGCAGTGGGGACTGAAGTAAAGGCTTTTAATAAAAATCTCTGACAGATATAACTTCTTCACCCACAGATCTCTTCTCCAAATTCAAGACTTCACTCCTGCAACTCTAATTCGTTTCCACAGGTGACATCCACACTGCAACAAAATGCCCCCAAATATTCCTGTGTACTCAAGCTTATGAGCATGCAATAATCCCTGCTTATGACAGCAAACTTTCCTAGACACCAAAATGTTGTGACAACTTACAAAATGCCAAACGCTGGGAATCATTGCTGGGACATCCCTAAACTGTCCCTGGGAACTGCCTGGGAACATCCTTGGTTGGCATCAGCCAAGAGCACACCAGGGATGGCTGAGCAACCTATTGGGATAGATGATGGGTCTGGTGCTTGGGAAGATGCCAGGCACTGCTGGTTATGTAGGACTATAGAGCCAGCCTTGCTGTGTCACAGTTTGAAAGAGAGACCCTTAACTATAAGGCAACTTTTGTTTATCCTTACACTAAATTTATACTGAATTATCTCACCATCATGCAGTACAAGGGCACTTTCTACAAGCTAGTATTGTCAGAGCTTTCATTACAGAAATCTTTGCATGGCAATCATCATCTAATGGTGATTCAATGATCCTGGAAATGCTCCACAGGTTTGAAGTGTTTTAATGCTAATCTGGTCATTTTTTGTTTGCTAGGATAGCTCTTTTGTATGCTAGACATATTTTAGCGTTTGTGCATTTGAAGCCTTTTCTTCCATCTCCTCCTGCCTCATTTCACTGTGACAGTGAAAAATAAACTTGGCAGATGTCCCAGAAGACTGGTATGCTGCCAGTCATTAGTGGCATGGATAGTCCTGTATGGAGGGTCTCTTAAACATCTTTANGACATGGATAGACAGGAGGGTACAGGAAAGGCTACAATTTACAGTGGCTTACTGTTATCTCTCCTACATATGAGTGTTTACACTTTGAGGAAAGCATTGGGTCAGCCCCAGTCCTTGTATTGTTTTTATGATCTATTATTTCATACATGGATCACTCTGCCTTTAAATCTGGTGTCTGGAAGCAGGAAATCTCTTGAACTTTGTGCCAGGACATCTTCTGCTTCAAAAAGGACTTGTGTTCATTGAGGTCCATTATATAAAAAGTGACAGTCATCCAGCCCTGCACTATTACATACTTGTTATTTACTTATTCCAAACTGTGAATGCAGGCATTTTAAGTAAAGAAAAACAGGCCTTTTCTGCAGCTCTACATACTGTAGCCCAAGGATAGAAATTATTCTTCCTAATACAACGATTATCATTATTTTATTGGAGGTTAGAAATAGTTTTGAGGCGAATGTGATGCAGATTTTGAAGTAACAGAATTCAAAACAGAATAATATAATACACAGGTTTTTGAGTTTGTAAAGCACCTTTTTGCTTATGTCAGCTTAACGTATTTTTCCCGAAGTGACATTTAGGTTGGATAGACATGGCTGCCTCCAAGAGGAATGGCAATACATTAACCACAATTTCTATCAACAACTCCCCTAAATAATACCATGATTAAAGCAGGTTTCAAGTCTGAATCAACTTGAAGGAACAACAGAAAGATTAACTCCATGTTTAGTGAATGCTACATAATTTATTCAATAAAGTCTCCAAATAAGCATGGAAATTACAGGCCTGACTACAATTGAATGTATCTGAAATAAGACACGTCACATGGCTGATTGAACATGAGCACACAGACAAATGGAACTGGAAAGTTTTTTAACACAGAAAGTTTAAATTTTGTGGTTCCTACTATCATTTATAACAATCACTAACATGTAAAACAACACAAAGGGCAATCCATATTGCAGACAACATAGAAGCTTCTAAGCTAAGTCATGGCAAGAAACTAATTTAAGAGTTAATTTTCATGCATCTAGGTATCATAGCTTGATTTCAGAACTCAAATGCTATCAGAATGAACTACTTCCTCAAGTTCAGAGTAGAAACATAAAAAATACTTGGCAAAGACAGAATGATTTGGCAAGTTCCAGGCACTTGCAAAATAAGCATTTTATGTTTGCAGCTGCATGTGTCTCTGAAGGATGAGCTTCCGAAAAGAAATGAAGGAAATATTCCAAGCAGCAGCAATGCTATGCTAAATAAGATCNCTTGTAAAACCTTTTGATGAGACTTGAAAATCACCAGGGAAATATTAATTGACAAAGGCATGTAGAGTAAAAGTCTGATAAATGGCCTATAAGAGATTTTCCCTGTTTAATACTAGGCACATTAAACATTCAAAAACTAAGACTATTCTTAGTAAAAAATTACGTAGAATGCTTTCACCAACCTGATCTGCTTTTCTAGGCCATGTCTGAATTGAGATGGTAGTCCTTTTCATATTNTCACAATTAGAGTTAAAACTCATTTAGCTGGAATAAGGATCTCGAGATGGAAGTCACAATATGTGTATGTTTTTCTGTATCTTACTCCATTTTTCATTAAGACAAATTAGAATCAAATATTAAAGTCTTAGTATTAAACACAAAGTGGAATATATGTTCACATCAACACAACCAGCCTGCCATGTCTTACACTTTATTTCTCCTATACATTTCTTCATTTATTATCTCTTATCCTCAGCATCCTAACTTGCATGCTTAAATCTTTACTTTAGAGTACCATAAACATTAACTTATTTGTAAAACACTGTATATGCCTCAAGTTTTATATAAATTAAATGTTGTACCCGAATGGCATCATTCAGTCAGTAGCTAATGACTACTGAGGAAATGCTAGAAGGTTACAAAACAGGTTTCCAACAAAAAAACATATATACAAAATCTGGAAAATTTAAATCTTATCAGTTATAAAGATCTCAGAGGAATTAAAATGAGAAACAGCCAAGCACCCATAAATAAAAATGACAGTAACTGCAGAGGATTTCAGAAATACACCTGGGGTATCCTATT
>VWYI01001388.1:0-19062 GCA_013399455.1 Anthoscopus minutus | reverse complement strand
GATAACTGTCTCAAAAACCGGGACAATGCTATATAGGCTAACCTGCAAGTAAGGATTCTTCAGGGCAGATTAGCTGACCTGAGAGCAAGACAACATTGCCCAGCTAACTGTAATGTTCCTGGCAGTTTCTACTCTGTGACGTTTTAACATGCCACACTCGGGAGCATTTTCCAGAATACACTGCCACTACCCATTAAGTAAAGGCTCAGCACAAGCTTATGAACCAATTTATTACATGAGGTTGGCTTTATTCCTCCCAGAATGGCCCCCCCAGGGTCACTTCTGCATTTTCTGAAGGAATGCAGTTCTTTTAAGAATGCCCAGCTGCCTGTGCTTTATGCACAGGACTTCTACACTTTGGTCTTACTGTAGCAGAATGTATAGAAGATTGGGTCTGTCAGTGGAGGAGATGAAAAAAGAGAAGTGAAATTTTGGCTCAGATGTGAGCTGCTTATGTAAGCTGCTCAGTGCTGTGGCTCAGCCTGCATCATTCCAAGTACCAGCTCAGGAAAAGGCATCCCTTTTACAACACAGTGAGGGGAAATAATGGTGTCAATTGTGCTGTTACTGGTGCCTTCAGCAGAAGCGGCGAGTATTTATTTAACTGACTCATAGCTGACTTCCTAACTCAGCTACAGCTTCAGGCCAGGGCTGCTGAGTGTTACTTCATTCTGAGAATAGGTCAAGGGAGCCATTGAATGCAGGAGATCAAATCCCGGTCTTTGGCACGTCTACCTCCAAGAGTCTCATAATAAACTAGTTTCAGAAAATCACAAAACTGTTTGGTCTTTTTAATAGATAAAAGATTAGCTACTTTTCCAGGGAATTTAACTATGTACTAGTATATTTTAATATATGACATATGTAACTAAAACTAGACAAAAATTGCAAATAGAAGGAAGATTACGCTGAAATGGTGAGGCAAAGTTGAGAACACGATTTAAGGCAATGGAATCCATAAACTGCAGGGATAATAGCACACTATTAGTCGCATAAGGGAGGCTTAATATAGGAGGATAAAAAACTTGATGCTTCACCAGTAGCTATTAATACAAATAAATGTAAGGAGTGTTAGCAACATGCTTGAATTACAGACTGTTGAAAAAGCCAAACCATTATACATGCTCCAAAATTATTATTATCAAGTTTGCTTAAAGATATTAGAAAATCCTAAAGACTTCAGAGAATAGTGAGGAATAGATGAAATACATTTTACATCGGAAAACAACATCTGCATGACAAAACTGTTTTATTTGTGGGCTTTTTTCCCTAAATATTCTCGCACAACACTATGCCCAAGGACTGTATTCCAAAGCATCAAAGCATTTTGCCTGGATTAAAAAGTACAAGAACCTTTACAAAGGTCTGAAAATCTTCAGGAGAAATAAAAGAAGAAATACATAGCCTTTACCATAAAGGTCATGTAACACCCTCACCTATGTACTGCAATCTCATAAATGTGCTCTTTCATGAATGTAAAAATATACTGCACAAAAAAGGAGTCTGAAATGCAAATAAGAGCTAAAGTAGCCTTTAAAAAGACAACAAAACTCACAAACTAAAAAAAAAAATCCTACTGTTGGTATTTGTAGGTGAGCAGCTCGAGAATGGACAGTTTAGGAGAGTTTAAAGCAAGTTGTGTTTTTATGGTGGAGGTTGTTTTGTTGCTTTTTCGAGGAAAAGAAGAAAGGAACTTTTCAGGCAAGGTCAGTCATAAAATACATATCTTTTGACACATTATAGACATCTGAATTGGCAATAGAACTGTCTTATGATTCTATTTCCAGTCACAGGTTTTAAAATAATTCAGCAGGCTACCAGGATGGTTGGCAAAGCCACTGCTGACCCCTTGAGCAAGCTACAGGCTGGGTATGCTACACAGAAGAAGATTCCAGATCCAGTCTGCACTATGAAAACATGTGTTTGTCAGCATGGAACACTTAATAAATGAAGCTCTCATTTACACAGATTATGGTCGCCATCCATCCACCTCCCCAGACTCTCTGCACATCCCATTATGCAGCTGCAAATAATATGAAAACAGATCATCTTTGGCAGAAGTTACAAGTAGGCTGTATGACACATTTTGTTTAAGTAATATTAATTTGCTCTCCAGTTCCATTAAAACTATGGCTATGGTTGAGGATATAAGCAGAACTAATGCTGACTTTTCATCGAAGATTAAAAAGCACAGGCTCTATTTCAGTACTTCTTGTTAATCATTAAGACAGTGGGGCCACAGAAGGATCAGAATATTTTTTCATGTCACACAGATGCAGGAACCCTGGCATGACTTGCACAATTTTAATGAATCTTTCTGAGCCTTTAGGGCATCTAGGAACATTTACCCTACCCTTGCATTTTCAGAGGCTAGAGTCATGAGGACAAACCGAATGCAGTGCTAGTATGCTCCAAAGGCACAAGATTAACTTCTCCTAAGAGGAGAGCGAGTCTGAGAGTCTGACTAAGAGGAACCATGTGCTTTCCTTACCATCTCACATAACATCTTAGAAGAAGACTAGCTCTGCTTTAAATTCACAAAGCATCAAAATAGACCACACAGCTGTAAAACACTCCAAATACTTTCTTTCATGCTGGGAGAGGCTGAGGGGAGAGCAAGATGTTTGAAGACTTTATCACTGCAGTGGAACAGATAATTAGGCAATTAAAACTATGAAAAGTAGACAAATTACCAGTTCCAGATGAATTGCACTGTGGAAAATAATTGGGAGAAGCAAAAAATCAGAAATTAGTGCCTTTGGCAAGTATCTTAAGAGCACAACTCAAAGAGTGGAGGTTCTGGAGCAAAGGTGAAAGGGTAGTTAATTTGTAGAAACTTATCTGGTTTTGCAAAGGAATATTTTGAAGGAGCTAATTCCTAAAATAATCTTGCTTTTCTTGTGCTAATAATTAGAACACATTAATAGAATCCAAGAGGTCTCATTCCAACTTAATTTTTGGTAACACAGCAAGGCCCTCCCCTCCTAGGTTTTTAATGATATTAGCAATATCTTCACACACACAGACTTCTTGTTTAATCATTCTGCTCAACAGGAAACCCCCTACCAACTCATTCTTGCCGTGCCTACTTGCTTCCAGGCCATGGAGAACATAGCACCACTTCACACACCAGTGTAAATGTGAAAGAACACCTTAGCTTCCCACTAAATTCTCACAAAAACAACTTTGGTGCAGGTGCTCTGCTCACCAACTGTCCATCACATGTGTAACATTTCCAGAAGCCTCTTTTACAGCCTTCTCTGGAAGTGCCCCACCCATCCCAGCCAAGGAGAATAAGGGAGTTATCCTGTTCAAGCCAACTGTTACAGGGCATGCTTCTCCAGGCATGCCTTCTTCCACATACACATCTCGCTATAAAAGCAAAAGCTCTTGGTGGTGGAGGCCTTCTCTCACCTAGACCAAAAACCTCTCCTCTGGTCTCTTCCAATCTAGTGATTCTGTAAAACTTTCCAAATAAGAACATAAGAAGGAAGATTTGCTAGTCTAGCTTGCAGAAGTACCAGATATGAAAATCTTGTCTTACAGTCTCATAGACTTGCTGCAGATGTAAATCAGGACATACCAACCAGGCTGGAGACTGCACAGTGGAATCATTATCAGCTGTACCTCTTCCCTTACTGCCCACTGCAGGGAGAGGCCACAGCCACTTCATGACTTGTTGTAAAAGGAAGGACTTCATAGCTGCAATCAACTTCATTTTAGTATCGTAAATAACCATTTCTATTATTAAAACAAGCAAAAGCCATAGAACACAACTAAGGATTACATGACAACTGAAGTGTGGAATATCTCCAACTGCAATAACACTACATAATGGCTCGAGCATAAGAAGAGAGCAAAACTTGTGCCTAGTAAAGGATTTTCCTTGAAAAAGTATTTAGAGTAAAAGTCTCACACTAAACAGTTTGAAAGAAATGAGGCAGGAGTGTGTTGGGAAATAGCCGGAGCCGCGGAAGACAAGCCTCATGCTATCATGGTCAGCAAGTCTCGTTTATTGAAGCTTAAAATACACAATTTATAATACTCTTAATTAGCTCATACATATTGCAAAAGCTCAGCTCATGATTGGTCTTCTTCCATTGACTCGCTTGTTCCAGGTGGTTAGCCTTGCAGTAAGCTGTTCCTTATCTTGCAGTAAAAATCCACATTCCTTACAGTCTCATCCTCCTGCTAATTGCTTTAACTTTATCTTCAAGGGCACATTGCCTTTGAAATCTTAAACCTTAGCTAACTGAATGGTATCATGTCCTTTTTCTCTCAGCCAGGCCTCAGAGAAGCTCTCTACAGGAGTGGGATGAAAAACACAGGTGATAATACTTGAATATGCAAAATCATGTATATGGTGTAAGCTTAAAAACCAATAACAGTGATATACAACAGTTTCTATTTCTTGGCTTTTCATGCAAAAGTTTTACTAAAAGACATACTAAACAATAAGCTCTGAGATGAATATATAAGCAAACACTGACACTTTTTTTTTAAATTCAAGAATCCTGAGCAGTATTTTTTCCAATTGCTTTCTTTCTAGTTATGATTTTCATAGGTAACAACATGGAAACACTTATTCTAATTATAGCAGGTCTTTGATGACTGTGCAACAAACTAATTCATGTGGTTTATTCCTGCCTGAATTAGGCTCTCTCAATTCAAAACAAGCTGAATGGGAAAAAAGGAAGTTTATCAGAGTTTTACGTTCTTTGAAACCTAGGAAGACACTCTTATCTCATCCAAAGAGCTTGAAGTGAGACACTGGCATGGGAAAGAGATGGGTAAAAGTGTACAACACCTTCGCATTGGCTGCAATGACTACGATAGTTCAATGCTGGCAACATTTCAAAAGGCTGCAGGGGAAACAGGTCTTAGACATTTTACACTTTGATTTCTAGCTCTTCTTACAGTGCTATTCTGTTGTCAGACTCAAATTTTCATCTATCCCATTGCCAAAGCAAAGGCAACTGTGGCAGTCTCATTTTATTATTGTACTTATTATGTCAAGTAACACAAGGGCTGCTTGAAAGTGTTGCATTTGATGAACTGCTCTTGATGTACTTGTGGGGAAACATGTTTCCAGAACACAAGTTTCCTCTTGCTGAAACAGATAGCACAATTGATCACTTGAGACTATAATAGCATATACCCTGTATACCATTATCTCTTGAAAAAAAGCACAAATAAAGTACACTAAATTCACCATGGTGACATGCTGCAGAAAGGAAGAGCTTACAGACATCACCACTACCTTTTCTTCTGAGCATGAGAAGTAATTTGTTCTTCTCACTTGCTTTCAATAGGAAAAGAGGCATCATGGCATTAATCATGAATTACAACCAAAATCTGTCAGCTCTTTTGTATGACAGACTTTTACAATCTTTTTTTCTTCCCTCTGCTGGTGTTTTACAGGACATGGATGATACAGAGGAAAGTGGAAGAAGAATAATTAAGTACATACAGACATAACTTTAAACCAACATTGATTTTAAAAGCAACGATATTCTTAATGTGAAACAGACATTTTTGTGGTGCAGATTTCTTTTGCAAGCCAGTAATGTCAATATGAGAAAGCTGTCTAAGAACTAAATTTCTTTTCTACAGAGAGAGATTGGATTAATTTTCCCTGTTTCTGCAAAAATAAACTGCTCTTAACAGTTCTTGGCACTTTTACATTTGCTTTTTTAAAAGTTACCTAAGCCTGCTTTAGTTTATCCTAATAAACCATTTAAACATTATAATTCATACTAGAGCATACACATGTGCTCCAGACAGCCAACACAGACGTATACCTCCAAGAATTCTACACTTATATGAAAAATAAGTGTTTCTTTTTTTGCTCATTGACTATGACAACATTAAAAACAGCTTCACTCTGTATTTTAAAAAACTGCATCATAACAGATACTCTTCGGCATTATACAAAAATCTCTGCTAATAATTTAGTTCAAACCCCATTATCAATTCTCAAAATCACCCCTGCCTCCAACCAAACACACTAAACTTGGAGAAGCCTGACCTTCACCTAAGAACTGACCATATTTCAAGAGGTGAGCAGCATTCAAATATACTATTATTTACAGTTGTCAGGCTTTTCCTGAGATCACTGATATTCACATAATTAGCTGGCAGAGGTGTGCTGAGAAGTAAGAGGAATGCCCAACAAAAATAACATAACTTACCTGAGGGCATCAACAGAGGAACTACTAGACTACAAAGAAGAGAGAGTTTATTTTGTTTGTTGTTCGATTTTAGTAAAGAAGACAGCATAAATAAGTTTGGTACTCTTCCACTTTCACATGGGAAAGCATGAAGGGTGTAAGTGATAAGCAAAAACTTAGATAAGCAAAAGGTATTTCAAATGTATGCAGTGCAACGACCTAGATTTTGAAGCAAGGTACACACATGCTTCAAATTAGCAGAGACAGTAAAGCACAAAATGACAGAGAAATAGCCATTGCTGACAGTTAGGAAACCTTTACATTTTTTAGGCTGCACATCAATTGTTTTCACAAACACATCTCTGAACACATTGAAATAACTCACTACAGTTGCCGGCCAGGGCAGATCCATGGAAAAAGCCAGCAAACTACACAAGGCAGAAACAATTACACAAGGTTTTCCAGCACAACTCCCAATCTTCACTGCACACAGCAACTTCTTTCAGAGCAGCCAGCTGCCAGAATTAAACCAGAACACCTCTAAAGAGACAAATAATAAACCCTATCAGAAACCTCCCTCAAGCCTACAAAACTCACCCCACAAACAGAACAGATGAACAGTATGAACTAAAATATTTCCCTTACCTTTACTGAGAGTGCCCGTGATGAGTTTAAAAATAGTCTGTGCAAATTTGACAATCCCATGCTTGCATCTCTTTGAACAGCCACTCATGGTTCAGATGGATAGAAAGACTCTTCTCTCTTACAAAGTTCGGGAATAACAATAAAATTAAAAAGTGAGTCCTTTACAAAGCTGATAGAACTGGTTGTGCAGTGCACAGAACTCTGCTCTTGTGCACGGAGCCCCAGGCTCTGCCCTCCAGTTTGCTACTCTGAAGCTACCAGTGATGATTACAGAGGAGCAATGCACATCTCTTTTTAGTTAAAAGTACAGCTCTCCCTGTAATCCTCTCGGCCTGGGCTGCACACACCTGACACCATGCCCTGATAGAAGCTGCTAAGCACAGCAACACCTCAGCCAGACCGGCGAGGAGGGAGGGTTTGCCTCTGCAGGCTGTGCGGGCTGCCACGCTAGGCACAGGGAATGCAGCAAGAGACAGCTGGAGTTACCAGCTGCTGCAAATAAAAGCAGCTGTTTATTAAAGACCATTTTCTTGGTGCCCTTTTCCAGCGGATTTTAATGAAATTGTCAATTTTGCTCTCGTCAGGCCGAGAAAACCAGAAAATAACACTTTATTTTAACAACACCGTAGTCACGCGGTCACGCGTAGAGGGCTGCATAGCATTCCTTCGCAAAACCTGCTAGAAGTAGGAAAGCAAGCTACACCAAGGGAAAATAAAATAAATTCTTTTAATTCTACCAGCTTAGACGCTGCTCCGATAGTGACTTGCCCAGCACAGATGGATGTGCCAGCCGGCCTTCGGGAGTCAGCGGAGCTCGGGCTCACCCCTCTGTGCAAACCCACTTTTCTCCAACTGCCTCACGTCACGCTGGCGCGGTGCTCGTTCCCCGTACCGTACTGGGAGTTATCCCCTAGCAACAGCGACAGCTCTGGCTTCTCCAGTTCAATCAGTTACTGCTGAGCGTTGTGAATACTCTGAATAAAAAGACTCGATGTCCAGCAGCAAAGCGAAGACATCTCAAACCCCATCTGAGTACTGAGCAGAGTCAAGCATTTTAATTCATGCTGGGCTTGTATCAGATGTTTTTAAACAAGCCCCAAATGCACTATTTGCTTGCCCCAGTCACAAGGCTTACCTCAGGATTCTGCTCGTACCCAGCTGCTGCCCGTTAAATTACTTCATCAGCCTTGTCTCTGACAAAGCGACCTGGAGCCAGCCATCACCTCAGAGCGGCAACAACTGAGCACCGCCTTTACTGAGGGCGAACAGCTTTGCACTTCTAGGAACAGCGATATACCTTTCACTCAGAGAGCAGTAAACCCCTTTACAGTAAACCTTACTTTCCTGAAGCAAAACTCAGGGCTTTGCCAAATAGCTCACCTTGCTGTGAGACTCACGACTATCGCTCCCTCCCGCCCCTCATCCCCGCCTGACGCGCGCATCCCCACGCTGCCTCCTGCCCCTCACCTCCTCCTAATCAGGCAGAGAGCCGCGGAGCCCTGTCCAAGGAGGCTTTCCAGCGCATTAATATACTTCAAAAAAACAATGTCCTTTGGCATGGAAAAAGCGACTTGAGGACAAAATTACCACCCTCGTCAGCTTCTGCTGGGACTATCACTCCCCGCGCTGAGCTGTCAGGCACCGGACATTTTACTAGCCTCTCGCTTCCACCTAGTCGCCTCACTCAGTTACACGTCTTTTCAGATGTAATGGTCCACAGTTTTGGAAAACTTTCACGAAACGTCATGGGAAAGCAGGCGTGAGCTCATGAAGACGCTCGGCCCCGGCCAGCAGATGCGGGAGCTGCCGCCAACCTCAAAGGAACATCCACCTGCGGCTAAAGCCTCCATCTTTTGGGCTGTGCTTCCACGCAACCTTTTGGGTAAATTTTTCTGTAAGTTTCTCAAAAGTCTGACTTTTAATTACTATGCTCCACAGAACAAAAGGGAGCTAGCCGATTATTTAGATACCGCCTTTGAGACGCCAATGGTGAGCCGTGAAGCCAGTCCCGGTCAGGACACTGCGGGTAGGCAGAGGAGCAAAGGCCCTATTGCCTTCACATTCTCCCCAGCTGAATTTTAAATAGCCAAATGTCTTCGGCTTCCTGCCACCATCACCTCTACACAGCCCAGAGCCTTGCTATATATGACCTCACATTCTCATAGATTATTTTATTTGTGGGGATCCTCAGACCAATGTGGTCAGTGGGAAGCTGAAGCAGATTAAATACATTGCTGAACATTGTTAGAAACATATTGCTAAACATAATGTGGTGCACAAGCTTCATATGTAAATAATATTTCTATCCCCTACACCGCAGATCAGCAACAAGTAAAGTAAACAAGTAAGGTAAAGAATAGTTACATGAGGATGCAGGGAGGGCAAGGAAACATAGGTGATTTGTGGAAAGCACAGTACTAAATAACTCCTTAATGAAGTCATCTCTAAGGCTGCTCTTCATTCCTAGATATCCAATTCAAAGTTGAAAAAGTTATTCTTTGAAAGAAAAAAAAAGCTGTAATAAGGCAATAAAATGTCAATAGGAAAATCAAGGAGTCAGCAGGTTATTAATTAGTTTAACATTAGTTTTACAAAAAGTTTATATCATGTTAATTGCATTTATATATATATTATGATATAATTGGGGATCGGGAAGGTAGGACAATAGAATGAGTGCTAGGAGCATTAGTAAAGAAAGCTATAGAAACTGAGAGATGCTACAGAGCAGGAAAAAGAAAACTGCTCTGTAATATTCAGACAAGACTTTAACCTAAAGCAGAAGCAAAGACCTGCAAAACTAAGGGAAGGTTCTGATGTAGGGGATAATATTTTTCTCTGAAAGCTTTATTGTAATGAACTCCAAAAGCATATAGAATATGCTCTCTAATTTTTTGCATGGGTTTTCAGCGTGCTTAGTAAGGGGCTAGAACAGTTATAACATTCAGAAATGTAAGTGGTTCATTCACACCCATGTTCAGTTTAATTTTCTGCACGTGAAATGTGAGTACGCTATATATAAGGTAACTGTCATTCCAAAAATACATAGAGTTGTATTGTAGGAAATTATTCTTTCCTCATTTGCCATTCAGGATCACAGTGTGGGTGGATGAGAGGTAAAAACATTCTTTGAGTATATATTCATATGAGCCAAGTTCAGTCAGGGTGTTCAGCCACTACTGACATCAAAGACAGCTAAACCTATTTGCATCAGGAGAAAGTTTAATCCAGTAACTTGAAACTACACACCAAATACTCAAGACCGATCTCTGGAGTAAGTATGAACAATCAGGCTGTGAACATGGATGCCCTGCTTATCTACAGTCCTCTCCAGCATTAACAGAATATCCTTATTTTTCTGTGGGTACCTTAGATTTGGGAAGAGTGATTCCAGAGCTAACTGCTGCCATGGATGTGAGGGTATAGAATTCATATTAACCAGTTCTCCCCACAGATATTTTCATCATTCCAACACACTGTGGAAGCCAAAAAGGCCAAGGAGATGATGACAGGATTCATCATAGATCCTGAGGACTCTCAGAGGATACAGTGTAATGTTTATAAATTTTATAATATAAGTTTCAGCTATTTGGTCTCATGGAAGACAGTTGGGTATTCAGTCTTGTCCATTCTCACGTCTGACCGGATAAAGGTTCTCATAGAAGCAAAAATAATCTTGGCCTAATTAGAATAACTCAAGTTCACCCTTTTCCCTGTGTTTTGGGGGACTGCATCATTGCAGAAACTCCTCTCAAACTCTCTTAAACTTTTTTCTTAAAAAGTTTTTCCATATTGGTAGGATGCATTGTTAAATGAAATCAGTAAGAAAGAGTAGAATCTTTCCTTCTGCACTGGGAATTTTTTTCCATCTTAACATATTCATCCAGAGCCTGGTAGTCCCCCCTACCCTGATTGTCAAAGTTGGAACATGCCAGAGATACCTGCTCAGCCTGTGCACCTGGCTCTTTTTCCCAGATGATGTGCACTGAGTCTCACCCACACATACAACTTTAGAGGTGCTAGGTGTTTTCTTAGTTCCAGAAGTGTTGTCACAGACATACTCTATCACCCTTATTGCACTTCTAGTTGGCATGGCCATCTTAGAATACAACTTAAATGAAATTTCAATTATCTGTTTGGAATCAAATCTAGCAAGTACAGGCAATTGTTCCTGCTAGCTGTCCTAATGACCTCTAGGTTTGAGATAACACATCAGGAATCATAGTTTAACTGATCCCTAGGAAAAGTGTAACTTCAGGGAATAGTTTTGAAAAATTGATCTACATAAAATGAAGAATTGGCACCTTACTAGAATGCAGGTAGTCTGTGTAGGTAGAGTTCTCAGCACGCCATATCACATGCCATTATTATTTGCAACGTCAACATTATTAACACTGAGCATTTTCCATGTGTAGAAATCCAACTGGATTGGAGTCCCGAGAAAGTTTGTTCTAATACCTGTTTTTCAAATATGGTAAATGGACATACGACCAGATAAACTCACCTGCCTGTAATTACCAAGAACAAAGCAGAAGCAGCTTTTCTTTTGTACCAGTCTAGCCCTTCAGCAGTAGCAGCCCAGCTGTGATATCTTCTCCACTGCTTTCTACCACTGCTGCCAGGCAGATAATGACCACATTGCATTTTCATTCACTCTATAGTTCCAGTTAGTATTATCAGACAGAGCCTCAGGAACATTGCTTGAAGATTTCCTCATTGCTACAGCGCTTGATTTTCTATGACACAGTAGTTATCTCAACTTGGGCAGCATTCTTCGCTGGAGAGGAATGTATATAATTAGTGACACATCAGTATTTTCCACAAATTCTACATTCGGATTGGCTTATCTCTTTATTTAAAATTCCATCTGTCGAGCGTGACCAATAGTTTATTTACATAGAAATCTAGGGAAAGAAATAGTATTTGATGTAATAATGACGTAATAACGAGAAAGCATGCATGACAGATTGAGTTTTTAAAAGAGCAATGAGAAACTAAGAGAATCAAGGTTTAGGTTTTTTGCTGGGTTTGATTGGAGGAAAGTTAGCTTTCTTCACACTGGCTGGTATGGGGCTGTGTTTTGGATTTTGCTGAACACCGTAGTGGTTATAAAGATGTTTTGGTATTGCCTAGCAGAGCTTACACAGAGCCAAGACCTTTCCTTCTCTTCATATTGCTACACTGGCAAGGAAGCTGGGGGTGCATTGGAAACTGGGAGGAGACGCAGCCAGGATGAGTGACTCCAACTGACCAAGGGGATATTCCAGAACATATGGCATCATACTCAGCATATAAAGAGGGGAAGAAGGAAGAAGCAGGAAACTAGGCAGACATTTGGAGAGATGACATTTGCTCTCCTAGAGATAGCTGAACACCTACCCACACATGGGAAACAGAATTAATTCCTTGTTTTGCTTTGCTTTCTCTATTAAAACTGTCTTTATCTCAACCCAGGGGTTTTCTGACTTATACCTTTCCAATTTGATTCTCTCCTTGATCTTACTTGTGAGGGAGTGAGCCAGTAGCTACATAGTGCTTGACTGTTGCTTGGGGTTAAACCATAACAGGTACTAAACCTTTTGCCTGAAGTACAGGCTGAGTGGACGTAAACTGAGTTACAATTCTGCCTTTTTTCCAGGAGTAGCCATTGACACCTTGAAGGTCATTCCAAGCACTTGGTTCATCTCTGCCTGTGGCAAACTATACTGTCTCCCCTGGAGATTGTGCAGACAGCTTTTCCCAGCACAGGAGGCTGAAGCCAGTGCCTAAATCCTTACCACATCAAGCACTGTACTTGCCGTACAAACTTCCTGCACAGTGGCTGAAATTCCAGCACTCATGATACTCTAGCCCTGGACTTCTCTTGAGGCAGTTTGTCATTCTTGCTAAAATATACTGGTAATGTTATAATTCAGACTGGAATGAGGCTAAATATTTTTCAAATTCCTGAGTAGATTTGAATATATGCAATGCCTAAAGCCAAAGGCTGCTACAGCACATTCCTGAAAATTACTGGAGCTTATATAAAGAAATCAAAGCACAATGAATCTAGCCACTACTCACTCTGACAGTTTCTTGGCTATGAGTCCAGGAAACACTCTAGTCACATGTCATAATTTTCATTATGTCTGTTTTAATCACATGTGTTTCAGTGAGATTAAAAGCAGAAGAAGAAGCAGAGATACACAGGCTCTAAAGAAATATTTTACAGGGAAGTGAATTCTGCTCAGTAGATGGAAACCTGATGGTTTAGCACACAAAATGCATACTTGCTGCCTTGTTTCCAGCAGTGAGGTGATGTCAATATTTTAATGAGGCCATGCTTAACTACCATCTTAGCTCTGTATTATCAGGGTAGCTGTCCTTCAGAGAGAGGTTAGACATACTCTTCCTTTGTTCTGTCAACCACAGTTTGCCTAACCATAACTGAGGACTGAGATACTAAATGGAAAATTCAAAGCTGTTCAGAGAGCAAACAACATATACTGAACACAGAGATTGTAGTCAGCTTGTAAAGCCAAAGCGGGGAAAGGTTGGTAATGATCTTATCCCTGCACATGGGTTAGCAGGAGCTGAGGGCAGCTTCCTGGGAAAGACATCCACAAACCAGAAAAGCTGGTCTAGTCCAAAAGCAAGAGATTTACTTCTCATAAGTAAGTGTATTAAGCTCCACAGATAAATCAGCCTTGGCAGAAGCCATTACAGAGGACCCAAGCAGAAAGAAAAATTTAAAAATGCTAAACCATGCTTCCCTTCACTTTGGTGGCAAGAATTTGTCAAAGGGGTCTCCCGACTCATAGGCCATGAGTGTTTTCATTGAACCAATGGCTGCTCTTATGCCTCCTAGACCTGGTAACATGCAATCATGTACATTTTCAGCTTTATAATAGTATGAAAGCATGTATGAACTTGAGGTGTCCTTGAATGAAAGAGGAATGCAATGGCTAATATGGAAGTTGTGCTTCAGCGGCTTGGTAGATTAGGTCAGAAAAAGCACACCAAACACTGATGAGAACATCAGTTTGAAGAACATTTCTGGCAGTAGGGATAGCATAGCTCCTTCTAGAGGCACCAAGTCATGAAGTTTCAAAAATGGCATTTCCTCAGCATTTCAGTTTCAGGGAAAATGAGAACTATATTTCTTTCATCCCCCCAATTCATCACATACTAGGTTTTCATTCAACCTTGAGTTAGTTCACTGATGCATTCTGGACTTGGTATGTACCTTGATGAGACAAAATATTTTCTTTATGTTGCAGCAAATACTTCAAACAGAATTTATCAAAAATATTCTATTCATTTTTTTCATTTTGTTATGAAATGTGTCTAATAACATACACTTCCATCATACTTATTTTTGTCATCGCAAAAATCATTTTGCCTCGGTATAAAACAGTGGCCCTTTTCCACAGGAAACAATTGTGCACCGTTCATAATTTTTGGAGGCAGAAGCCCACTCCTGGCCACTAGCCCCTGGACACAAATGGGAAACAAAACTCACTCCCCCAGGTTCCTGCTGTCAGTTTGTGAGAGGTACTTGGCACTCCAAGGTCAACCAGGATCCTAGCCAGTGGCAGCTTTGGTCTGGGGGAAATCTTGTGCTATTCACAATCTTTGGAGACAGAATCCCAGTTTTTGCCACAAGCACTCGGACAAGAATGACAGCTCTTTTCTATCTAAAGGAAAGCCTGGCATCCCAGGGTTTTGGGGGTAGACTAAGGGCTGGCCAGGGGAGGGACCTATCAGCAGGATCTGTCTCCACCTCACTCTAAGGTGCAGCAGCTCCAGGTGACCAGTTGCTTTCATAGGGTTGCCAGTGCACACCTGCACAGGGAGCTGCTAGTCCAGAGGGGCCAATGGAGGCTTCCTGAGCGTTCCTTCCAGGAATTTTGGTTGGAGCATCCAGTAGAGGCTGGAGACCAGCCACATGCTACTGGGCATAGACTATCTTTTTAAGAAAATGCCAAGGGAAAAGCCTCATGCCAAGGGGCAGCACTTGTATAGGCAAGGTTGCATGCAGGGTCCCAGGGGAGAGCTTTCAATTTTCTCCTTTTATCTTGCCAGTCCCTCTAGAGCACCCCCAGAAAAGAGGGGGGTTATTAGGAGAAAACTGGTTCAAATAGAGGGGGAAAGCTTCCTTTACCATAACTGTCTGAGTTCAAATTGTGGGGAAATCTGCTTTGCCTGCAATTGTTATGGTCTCAATCCAAGGAAAGCCTGCTTTTTCTATGCTGTTAGGGGTATTAATTGACAGGGAATTCTCATTTTCCATCATTCTCCAGTTTAAATGGAAGGGGGAAAGCTTGACCATGATTTTTAACGGGTTTGAATTAAGAATAACATGCCCCTTTTCATTGTTCTACAGCTTTAGTTAATGAGGAAGTCGAGCTGTTCCTCCTTTTAAAGGGTTTGGATTGAGGGGAAAATCCCCCTTTTTCCACCACTGGAGAGATTTTTTAGCAAGGAAAACCCCTCTTTTCCCAGTATTTTAGGGGATTAAGTTAAAAGGGAGAAGCCATTTTTTTGACAATGTATCAGTTTAGGTGGAGGTAGCTGCCCAATTTCCTCACTTTAGGGAATTAATTAAGAGGAAGCCCTGCTCTTTTCAGCATTTTAAGGGTTCAAAAGTGCATTTCAGGGCACTTCTACCCATATCCCAGGAAGAGGTATCTTAGGCAAGAGCAAGCCTAGCATGTACACAACCTTAACAACACCTGTTATTTTTCTTAGTCTTATTTATAATATAGATAGACCTAATTGGAGGTCCCAGTGAGACTTACACCATTCATATAGATACCATTTTTCTCCACCTTACCTAGTCACATGTGGAGTACTACTTAGTGATTTACTAAGCAAGAATTATGTGAGTCAGCAATGAATTGTCCAACTTGTCCAGCAATAATACCAAAACACAAAACTTTCTTACTTACCTGTTTTCTGCCCTTTTGTTCAAAGTAGTTGTAGAGAAAAGAAAGTGTTGTCCTTTACCTGAAGAGGCTTCTTCTGTATGGAACCCTTTTACTCACCTTGAATTTAAGTCAGAGGAGCCAACCAGCTACAGTGCCTTTAAGGGCTTTTATACCTCCTGGGATTTGCCTCCTCCCTTTTCTCAGGCATCATGGGAATGAGAGGCGGGCACAATCAGGGGTATATTAACCCCAGCCTTCACTGACAGGCTTCATTTCCTCTGTGGGATCAGCTGGCATAAGAGCTCACTTCTCCTTTCAGTGAAGCGCCTCCTTCAGCTTGTTTTTAGCAGGTGCTTTTGGGGCCTGTAAAGGCTTTTTGCAAAGCAACAAAAGCAGATTCTGAAGATGCTGTGAAGAAAATAGCATTGGATGCAGGGACTATTTAAGTTCAGGGTTTTGTGTTGTGTGTTCAGGGGTGGTAAGGTGCTTTTGCAATTTCTGGGCTTGTTGGAATTTTTTTTTTGGTAGGAGGAGTACAACTTCCTGAAATTCCAGGCTCTATCAGGTACCACACTTCTGATTTTTTCAGCAGGTTCATTGTGTTGCAAAAGGGATCTACCTCATGCCATAGATGGTGTCTGAGATAGAAGCTTCTGATGGGTAAGCTGAGGCTTGTGACCAGGAGAGGGAGGATGTGTAGGGTACCCAGTTAGGAGTTACTGCAGGGGAAGTTTGAAGGCAGAACAATGAGAAAGGATGTCCATTTGAGGTCCTCCCCAAGGCTTTTCACAAGCGCAGCAGACACATTTACGTGTCTCACAGCATACGAGTGCATCTACCACCCCCCCAAGAAATGCAACTTTGCCTCTCTCTAACCTGGGTGTCGATCATGATAGCCAAAACCTTAAGGTCAGGTGGTTAAGGTAAGCAGTGACAGGCAGACAGAGTTGTTATTGCTGGGGTGCCACATGATGGTGAAACTCCAAACATCCTTTGCTATTTGTGTGTTTTAGGGAGGCCACTGGTATGATGCTGAGGCCCCCCCACCAACCTGCCAACAAACCCAGCTCACTTCTCTGGTGAGCCCCAGGAAGTATTAGAGGAATCAGTGATGAAGCCTTTACATTTTCCATGTAAAGGCACCATTCGGGTATACTTTAGGAATGACTGAAGAGTTGTGGTGAGCCAGGGATGTTGGGGGAAGGATTGAGGGTCTGCTTGAGATTCAGCAATGCCACGTCATTTTGTGTCCTCTTAACCCAGGTGTGCCTGTCAGCTTCCAAGAGGAGCCGAAGCGTGGGGCCCGAGGGCCCGGGCATTCTCAGGAGATGGTGAGCAGGAGCATTGTTTGGGTTTTGGCCAATGTGCTGCTAGGATTGCACATTGATACTTGGTTTTTTTTATGGTAGCTTACTAAGCTGAGAGCCTGGTGCTGGCCAGAACTTCCCAGATTGTGAGGCAGCTTTCTTTTGCACCTGATTGCTCTCTTGCAGGGATTCACATCTTCAGACATCTGAGAGATAAGTAGGGGGCTGGGACTCGCAGAGGGGATCAAAGCGGGGTACTGGTTCGGGACTCACACCGGTCAGGGTATTTGAGCCATCTTTGGAGACAGGGATGCCTGCTTAGTCCACATCAAGGGGAAGTCTCACTTTGGATTACAAAAGTGAGGAGAGCAGGGCAGAGCAGTCCCAGTGGGTGTGCTTTAACTTGTCTGTTGTGCCTTTTGTGTCTTTTGTGCATCTTGTGTTGCTTGTCTTTTGCCTTATCCCTTTGAGGGGCCTCTCAGAAACCCTGGTGTTATTGGCGCCGTCAGCCATATCTGCCTTCCTCAGCCATCAAGCCTTTGACTCTGGATCTTGGACAGGTGTGGGAATTGCATCTCTTTTTAGAAGCAACCGGTCAGATGTCTTGTAAGATCTTGTTCTCAGCTGAGCAGAGAGCTTTGCACCGCATGGATCCATTGCAGTGGACCAGGACTTGTGGGAATGCAAAGCTAGGAAGAGGATTGTGATGATAGGATTCTGGGGCATCCATCTTTGCAGTTCTTAGAATAAGTAGTTCTGTTAGCATCTTCTTCCTCCAGGATTCTCTAAGCCTCTTCTGCTCACAGTCACACACACCTTGCTCATTTCATTCCACATTCTCTTGGTCCTTGTAGTCATTCTTCTCGCTGAGACTTTTCTCTCCCTGTGTGTTCCCCTTGTTTATTGTCTTGTGTGTCACAGGTGTCTGCATGTCTTTGGCCTGGAACTGCTCTGCCCTGCTGCCTGGCCTGGGTGCAGGTGTAAAAGGATAAGTCCTGGGGCATTTGAACTTTAATGTGGGGTGTAGTTGGACTAGAGATGGTGGTATTCCTAGACTGACCCAAAATGTCTGGCTCTGTTAAGTTCTCCTGCAGCACTCTGACTTTTGTCCTAACTTCTTTCAGTCAGATGGATTCAATCTGTGGCAGAGCACCCCATCGCTGGTGGGGAGGTTCCTCTGAGAAGGTCAATCACCGTTTGTGTTTGCAGGGACAATGTAAATGGTGACTATGTTACAGCATTGTTTTTTGTCTTTATTTTTTTTTAGGAAGTAAAGCCTGATAGCAGAAGTCAATGTCTAGTGAGGAAGGTAAGCAGTGACCAGTAGCCAGAAGTGGATATTATTGCTGGGGTCTCAGCTTTTGGGCAACTCCAAGCAGCCATTATTGTTTGTGTGTTTCAGGGGCTCCACTTGCACTACGCTGAGCTCCCCTCACCAAATGGCTGAGGGACCAGGTTTGTCGGACTTGTGAGGCCCAGGAAGTGTTACAGGGCTCAGTGATGAAATCCTGACCTTCTCCTTTGATGGTGCCATCCAGGTAGCCTTTAGGAATGGCCGGGGAGTTGTGGTGAGTCAGGGATGTCAGGGGGAGGAGCCGGGTCTGCCAGGTCAGCAATGCCACATCACTTTGTGTCCTCTTAACCCAGGCGTGCCCTGCAATGATGGCATCTGCTTTCAAGCGTGGCTGAAGTGAGGGGTCCAAGGACCCGGGCATTCTCAGGAGATGGTGAGTAGGAGCCCTGTTTGGGTTTTGGCCAATGTGCTGCTAGGATCACACATCAATATTTGGTTTTCTTTACTGTAGCTAAGAGAAAAGAGCCTGGTGCCGGCAAGAACTTCCGAGACTGCGAGACGGCTTCCTTTTGTACCCGATGGCAGTCTTGCAGGGACTCTAGTCCTCAGATATCAGAGAGATAAGTAGAGGGCTGGGACTTGCAGAGAGGATCAAAGCAGAGTGTTGGGTCGGGACTCACAGATGTTAGGGGATTTTGAGTCGGCTTTGGAGAGGGGGATGTCACATCAAGGGAAAGTCT
>VWYI01001387.1:0-34965 GCA_013399455.1 Anthoscopus minutus | reverse complement strand
GGGTGCCAGGAGGAGTTGTGCTTCAGTGCTGATCTCTTCCTCTGAGGCAGCTTGAACTCCTTGGCAGGCAGCCAAGATTTCCTTCTCTGTGGGAGCGTAGTTGGCTTCAGACCCTCTGTGGCTTTGACTCCAAAATCCTAGTGGTCAACCCCAAGTCTCCTCAGGCACCTTCTGCCAAAGGCTCCAGGACAAGCCATTGTTCCCGGCTGCAGAGTAAAGCACGTTCTTCACATCTGGTCCTGTCCTGACTGGGCCAAGGGCTACTGCATGAGCGATTTCCTGCTTGATCTGGGCAAAGGCTTGTTGCTGTTCAGGGCCCCAGTGGAAATCGTTCTTCTTGTGGGTGACTAGGTAGAGAGGGCTCACAATCTGGCTGTACTCAGGAATGTGCATTCTCCAAAAGCCAATGGCACCTAGGAAAGCTTTCCTTTCCTTCTTGCTGGTCAGTAGACACATTGCAGTGACATTATTGATGACTTCAGTGGGAATCTGTCGCCATCCATCTTGCCACTTTACCCCCAGGAAGTGGATCTCTTGGGCAAGTCTTTTGAATTTGTTTTTCTTGATGGCAAAGCAACCTTCCAGCAGAATCTGGATGACCTCTTTTTTCTCAAATACTTTTGCTGTGTTCTCTCACAATTATGTCATTGATGTACTGCAGATACTCTGGAGCTTTACCCTTTTCTATTGCAGCCTGGATCAGTCCATAGCAGATGGTGGGGCTGTGTTTCCAATCCTGGGTAGTCAGTTCCAGGTGTACTGCACACCCCTCCAGGTGAAAGGAAACTGAGGCCTGCATTCTGCTGTCAGAGGAATGGAGAAAAATGCATTAGCAATGACAATCCTGGCATACCACTTTGTTGCCTCGGACTCCAGGTTGCACTGGAGTTCCAGCATGTCTGGCACAGCAGCACTTAACAGTGGAGTCACTTCATTGAAGGCACGATACTTCATAGTCAATCTCCACTCTCTGTCAAACAGGCCAAATGGGGGCTGTTGAAGGGTGAATGGGTTTTGCTGACCACTCCTTGGCTTTCCAGCTCACAGATTGTCTTGTGGATGGGGATCACAGCATCTTGATTTTTCTGATGACGCAGTGCTGGAATCCTGGCTAGCTCTCCCACATGGCATCATGCTGTCAAGAGTGAGGAACAGTTCCATTTCTGGATGCCAGAAGCTGAACCTTAGAGCTACTGCTCTACAGCACTTCCTAGCTGTCAGTGCAAGGCAGAGGGAAAGGATTGAGGAGGAGGCTCTCAGTTCACATTCCAGGGAAAAGTTTAATCCTTGAAAAGTCAGGGACTGAGAAGCCCCAAGCACCTCTATTCACAGGATTTTATCTGTGAAGGGTACAATTCTTGGTCCAACAGGGAATCTGGGAGGGCAGAGGGGATAACAATTGAGGGACCAATAAGGGAACACAGGATGAGGGAACAGTTCACATAAACCAACAGGACATCAAATAACAGGAGATTTACAGGGAACTTTCTGGAACAAGGGTGTAGTACAAGGGGAGATTGACAAGCCAATGGGAGAGGAAGTAGGGAACATTCAGGGATAAGAGGCAGGTATCAGAGTGGACTGGCAACTGAATGGGAGGCTACAACTTAGGGTGGAACCAACAACATAAAGGAGGAGGTTTACTTAACAATATAGGGTGGGGGGTACAGCTTAACAATGCAGAGAGTAATTGAACCAAACACAATGAACAAAACCACACCAGAAGAGTCTGATACTGCCGGTGGTACACCGTTGAGGTGGCCATTGGTACTTATTGCTCTTCCACCTTCAGGAGTCTTACTTCAGATGGGTTTATCTGATAGTCCAGGAAACATGTTCAGTTCCTTAATGTCCTCTGCCTCTACAGCAGCTACTCTAAAATCCTACCTGAGTCCCTTTGAGTCTTTGTAATAGCCATTCTAAAGGAAGTCTATGCCTAAACACATGGGGCCTCAGGGCCAGTCACAATAGGATGTTTCTGCCACTCCTTGCCAGTCAGGCTCACTTCTCAAGAGAGTCAATTGCTGTGATCCCCCCATCACTCCAGCAATAAAAACAGGTTCTGCCCTCACATGTCCTGATGGCATTAGGGTACACTACGCACCAGTATCAACTAACACTGTATTTTTGTGGCTCTGATGTGCTAGGTCATTGGATCCACACTGTCCAAAAGATCTGTTTTTTTCCATGCCTCTTCCTGGCTAGAGGCAGGGCTCCTCTAGCCCTGGTTATCACCTCTTTCCTGGGCATACATATTAGAGGTTCCTTCAAGGGGATCTAACAGATCATTCTCCCTGCTGTAATATTTGGCAGTTTGGTCATGGGAGGTTGAGGCTACCTTCACTTTAGTGGAACCTTTCTGGTTAGTGTTCCCCTCCCTGAGTTGATGCACCCATGCTGCCAGGACAGAAGTGGGTTTCCCATCCCATCTCCCCATGTATTCCCCATGGTCATGCAGAAAGAACCACAACTCAGCTCATGGGGTGTATCCTCTCTCTAGCTGGGGAACATTGGGCTTGGACTTTGGGGCCTGTGACTCGCACTGGTGCCCTATGGGAACTGTTCCTCCTCACCTCCTCCTTTACCTCGCTCACCTCCTCTTGTAGGCTCTTAATTACAGCAGACCTGAGCCTGATATGGGTCATTGATTATACTCTCAAAATGTCTAAGCTTGTTGGCAACAGAATTCACTGTCTCTCGGTTGTTATTGGCATTAATCATTGCAATGAAATAAGTGTACTGAGAGAGCCCTTGCCAGATTCCATAAGATCTGCCCCATGCACTTGACTTTGTCAGGGTCATTATTATGATGTCTGCATCTCTCAAAAAGGACCTCCAATATCGCCACTTCTCTCAGATGTTGGATCCCTTCCTCAAGGGTCTTCCAATGCACTCTATGATGGTGCTTCTCTATTCTCTCTGTGTGGACAAACTTCTCTGTTACACTTATAAAAAGCCACACCCAGAGGGAAAGGGGGCCTGGCTCTCTTATGACTATCTGATTCACACCTGAGTCCTTGGTCAACGATCTTAAATTCCTTGCCTTGCTACCATCCTGTACCTTGCATGCCTGTACCTGTAAGGTCCCAGACCCAAAGTAATTAGGCTGTATAAGCCTCATGCCTCCACCGTACAATGTCTTTTTGCAGATTACGGAGAATTTCATACATCAGAGACTCAGCGATGATCTCAACCTCTGACTTTCCTGTGGGTTGTGAGGGCCCTGCTTTCTTATCCTTGTTAACTGGGTGATCTGATTTTATCTTGGATGTACAGGGACAACTGCTGCTGGCTGTGACTACCCTCGTGGTTCAGCTGGAACCTGAACAGTTGTAACATCTGTGGGATCCACTGCTGCACTATTAGACTCTCCCTCTTCAAGGCAGGGGGAGGGTTTCCTAGCAGCTGAGAAAATGCGCTCCTTTAGCATCTGGCCCATCTCACATATCTCCTTCACCAGAACCCCCACCCAATCCAGGTGGTTCATTTCTGAGGTGGGCTGTGAGGCAGGGTCAGGCTCTGGGGCAGCATCCCTAGTCTCTGGGGTAAGTGTCAGGGCGGCTATCAAAGTCAATATCTCCTTATCTCTGAATGCTAAATAGAACAGACTTATCAGCAAAACCAGCCACTGTATGATATTATTAGCATATAGAGAAGATTTGAACCCGTCAAAACTTGGTGGGGTGGATCCAAAGAGCTGGGTGAAGGGTTGGGGGAATATTTTCCCTGGTGTCATTTCCTCACAGTAAGTACCATTATTAAAGTAACCCCAAAAGCATGAAGTTAGTGTGTGATAGCTCTGAATCCATGTGCCCACCCACCTTCCAGAGGAAGTTAAAAATCCATGAATTCCTCACCTTATTAACCCGTAAAGCAAACTGGATAACAGCTAGAGTAGACTTAGTTATAGGACCCATGTTGAGATAAAGACCTACAAATGTCAGAAGTATAGCTGTAACTAAATGCCATCCAAGCCTGGGTAAGTTAGATGACATGGTTCCACTTAACAGGGTTTCTATATCCAGCACACAAAAATTAGTTTATTTAAGAACTGTTATTCCTTTCTCACCACTTTTCAAGCTCAGTGACCTTGGGCCCTACGTTGGGCACCAAAATCTGTCTCAGTTTAGAAGAAAGCTGTCTGCTAAGGAATGCAGAACCCTCCCTTGAAACAAAAAGCAAAATATAAACTACCTTCCTCCAAATAATTATAATTTTGAAATCAAGGGGCTCTCAGGCAAAGATATGGAGATAGGAATAATAGTTCTTTACTAGTATGTATAACAAGGCAAACAAATAACAATAACTACAGCATTAACAACAAAACAGAAACAGGGACCCCGTGGCAGCCTTTTCAGCTAAGATGGGAAAGGTTGTAGGAAAGGCTTTGCTTCATGAATCTCCTGTAAGCAGTCAGTCCTGGTGCTCCTGTGATAAGTACAGAGTTAAAATATTTCTAATCGAGGGAGAGGGCTTGGTAGGCGCTGAGAATGTTTAGGTAGAACTGCCTGTACTCTATAGGTGATTGATAGCTGTATCTATGTAACCCTTTAATGACTATGATAAATTATTTTATTGTGATATTATTACTATCAATTATGAGTAATGAGGTTTGAGTAATTTAATTATATTTGTGAAAACTCATGCTTGGGTAGAATCAATGTATACAATAGAGCAATGTCAGTTTAATGATTAACATGTAGTTGTATAACATAAAGATATAAAAGATGATCACTCCGAACCTATGTCAGAGTCAGATTTGGGTTTGTACCCCAACTCCCAGAGTTCTTCAATAAAGCACCTGCATACAATCATTCTGTGATTATGTGTCCCTGAATGCTAACACCTGCAGGACTTGGCAGAACATTCAGCTAAAACAGCAGGAATGAGTAGAAATCCCAGGTGGGTGGACAAGACAGATGTATCAACAGCTCTGTGGCAGTGGCTGGCACTGCCACACATCCCAACAGGTCAGGGGGTGCATGGGGCTCGCAAAGAAGAAGAAAAGAGAAGTAGCTCTGTCTGAGCGTGCTGGTTTCACATTGGTTGAGATTTAGGAAGAAAACCACTCACAGAAATTATTTTCCTAAGAGAGGCTGCTGGGAGCTTCTGCTGTGTCTAGAAAAGGCCAATAGCTGTCTAGTTCTGAGAACTGACATATTTTTAAACATCAAAAAGCTGGGTCAGCCTCTGTAAACACCACATTTTAAAACTTGGGAAGCTCAAAAAGGCCTTTTCGGCTTCTGGCTTCAGAAGGTATCAGGAGCTCCAGTGGAGCTGGCCTCACTCCACCACAGCCCGCACGGCCTGGCCATGCCAAGCCAGACCTCAGCGGCTCCTGGATGGGAAGCCAGGGGAGCCCCAGCCAAAGCTGGACCAGTTCACAGCTGCTGACATCTCGTTAACACCAAACACAGCTCCCCACCCCTCCAGCCCATGGTGGGCCAGGATTTCCCCAGGCTCTGGGCCAGGCCAGGACCAGCCCCCACCTCCACCCTGGCCTCTGCCAGTGGCTGCCCGGCAGAGAGAGGAGCCCAGAGCAGCCTGAAATCCATCATGGTGACTGCTTCAGCCACTGCCCACCAACACCTGCTGGCCTGGGTGAATCGTTTACCCATTCCGTGCACAGATGAGACCTGCAAAGCACAGTTCTTCCCCTGGCTGAGAGAAAAGCACAAAGTGACAACATGTAGAAAGACAATATGTATACACCAGGGTCAGTAAAGAAGGAGTTCAAGTTCCAGATGGAAGGAGAATGAGGAGATGCCCTAGTATTGAGGCTGAAAGTTATTTTGGTAATGCCATGGACTATAATAAACTACAATTTCTCCTTTAATTCATGAGAGAAAACAAAGTATGGGGGGATGGACTGTTCAAACTGTAGACCTGAACAGAGGCAGCCATAATTAAGCAAAGCAGATGCTGAAGAAGCAGTGATGTCATGAGGAGCTTGAACAGAGTGAGAGAGACAGAGATGTGAAGAAGACCCTGTGGCTCCCAGGGAGAAAAGAGAAAGACCTCTCTTCCTGGGGATGAAGATGATTGCAAAAATAAATGAAGAGAGCCTTTCCCTTTGAACAGCTCATCCTTAAAAATAATACCTCACAAGTTGATGCGGCCCATTCACTCAGCTGTGCAAAGGCTGTGAACATGGAATTTCACAATAGCAGAAATTTTCTAAACTGGGCAGCTGCTCCTTCGTGAAAATAAAGCCATGAGAAAACTGTGTTCTGGTGGAAAAGTCTCCAGGGCATGGCAAGAGAAGACTCCTCTCCCTTTAAGAACTGAGAAAAGACTATTGTAGAAGTGGTAACTGATTTAAAATCCCAGGTTTTGTTTCTATGTTGTCAGTTGGGAAAGAAGTTGGACAGGGGGAGGAAAAGTGTTCTGGAGGTTTCATTCTGATTTTTTTCTTACGCTTTTAGTTCTGTTAATAAAGCTTTCTTAATTGTCTAAAGTTTAGAGCCTGTTTTTGCCATTCTCTTAAACCATATCTCACAGCAAGAAATGAGTAAGTGCACTGGTGAGTTTGGCCAGCTCTAAACCCATCACATTATTTGGTGCATTGGCCGGGAAATTCAAACTGGTGAATCTAAACCACTACACTGAGTTATGGCAAATTTCTTTCTCCAAGCTGCAACAGCTCCAAGAGTGTCCTGCTCTGAAGGCAAATAAAACCAGCCAGCCCTCAGCTGCCCCTGTCCTCTCTTTTACCTGCCCCACTTCTCCCCTGGGCCCAAAGTCTTTGAGTTCTCAAGCACCGAATAAGTAGGTTTCCCTGCAACTAAATGGGGTAAATTCTACAGGTGAGAAGAAACAAAAGGAAGGACACCTAACCCCCAGCAGTCACACATGCATTTTTACTGGTTTCGAGGTTTTTGTTTGAGGATTTTTAAATTGTAAACAGCTTTAAGACACAATAGGGAGAAGTTTGTGCTTCCATGAACTTCCATGTGCTTACCTGTCTGTGCCGATAGGGCAGAGGAATAATTCCTAGTGGCATGCTTACATAAAAAGACTGCAGTGACACGTTGCCAGAGTCCTGGCTAGCTCTCCCACATGGCACCATGCCAAGAGTGAAGAACAGCTCCCTATCTGGATGCCAAGAGCTGAACCTTAGAGCTGCTGCTCTACAGCACTTCCTAGCTGTCAGTGCAAGGCAGAGGGAAAGGACTGAGGAGGAGGCTCTCAGTTCGTATTCCAGGGAAAAGTTTAATCCTTGAAAGTCAGGGACTGAGAAGCCATGAGCAGCTCTATGCGTGGGATTTTATCTGGGGAGGGTACAATTCTTGGACGGAATCCGGAAGGGAGGAGCAAAAGGAGGGGATTCCAATTGAGGGACCAATAAGGGAACACAGGATGAGGGAACAGCTCACATACGCAAAAGTGACATCAAATAACAGGGGAGTGACAGGGAACTTTCTGGAACAAGGGTGTAGCACAATGGAAGATTGACAAGCTAGTGGGAGGAGAGACAGAGAACTTTCTGAGTAAAGGGGCAGGATTTACAATGATGGATAGGGAAGGCACTGGAATAAGGGGTTAGGTTACAATGATGGGCAGCATAGGGGAGGATACAACTTAGGGTGGAACCAACAACATAAGGAAGGAGTACTTAACAATACAGAGGGTAATTGAACTAAATACAATGAACAAAATCACACCGCAACCCTGTGGCTTAGGGAACAGGCCCAGTTTGGCAGAAACAAGCAGGAAGAATAAGTAAGGGAGGCAGAGGGGTGGCTAGATAGCTCTCTGGAGAGGATTTCAAGAGAGAAGAAAAAAAGGAAACATTAGAAGCTGTTTCTTTAAGGTATTTTTTACACCCTACTTCACCAATACAAATATATTCAGTGTTATGAAACTACAGGTTTGGTCTTAACTGATTTTCATTTCTCCTACTAGATTTATACATTTTAGAGAAGATTTAAGCTTGTGATACAGATCTGCAAGATATTCTTTGACTTACGCATAATTTGGCTTTTTCTCATTTAAGGGAGAAATCCACCACAACAATATTTTGACATTATGAATGCTGACACCTGCATGTGATCTGGATATGTAGGTTTCACTTATAACCGTGGGCAGAAACAAAGTTCTAGGACATCTCTTCCTGACCTGTTTTAGATATGTAAGCTATAAGGAAATGATATGTGGTCCACAAGTGCCTGTATCTCTCCTTTATTTAAAGTACATCTGGAAAAGTTGTTCAATTATAGATGCATATACAACTAAACTCTGTGTTTGGATGAATTCAGCCCTGTACATAAAGTTGTAATACAGTTTCTTGGTATTGCAGTGCACTGAAATTAGAAACATGCTTTGTTTCTTCTTTTGGGGCTGACTGTGGCAATTATAACGACATCCCACCTTTTAAAGTCTGCAAGATATTATTCCTAGGAATTTTCAAAAGTTGGACTTGAGCTAATGCTGAACTATAACTTTGTAAAAAACATCATTAATATAGTTCAAATATAAAATAATAGGTCACGTGACAAGATATTTTCAAAAATTTAAATTTAACAATTTATTAAACACAAGTTTATGACAGTTATGTCATAGATCAAAGGTTTAGTCTTATGGAAAGTTTGGTTTCTTTGTCATTCAACAGTAGCTGTTTCCATAGCGTTCTTTTGAGATTTCATTTGAATTTCAACCTTCAAAACCAATACAGGCCAGAACTTATTAACCACACACTCAAAATCTACAAACTTTTAAGCAACTGCAGCTGAAGATTTACCTCTTGACAGTTTCCAGTGATACATGCAGGATCCTTGTGAAGCAAGTACACATTTTTGTTGTGTTTGAAATACACCAAAAGAATTTACACATTGAAATGAAAAACAGACACTAAGTTATTTTTCTTACAGATTTTCTGTATCACCTCATATCTTTCATTTTTACATGTTAACTAGCATCTGCAATAATGTTTGAAACATATGAGATTGTTCTTTGCATTTGCAGTCCTTTTTTAAAAATTATAAAATTCTTGTTTAAAGAAAAATTAGCACAGTAAAATCTAGATGCATGGTCTGCCTTTGTTTACTACTTACCAACAGGTTGTGCTGGATTAAATCTAATTCTCAAACCTGTCCTCTGTGATAGTATCACCACTGAGAAGAATGCTCCAGGGAGAAGTCAATGACAGCTGAACAATCATAGAATATGCTGAGTTGAAAGGATCCACAAGGACCATATGTTACCCACTGGATCACAATCCCATTCAGACACCATCTTTAACCTTACTAATTGCCTGAGCTCCACTCCAACAACTCCATCTTCAGTAATCTGTTCTCTGTCCCTGCCTCAGAACCCTTGTGTTGTGCAAATAGTCTCAAAGTAAACCTGAACCTAAGATGAGAAACTACACAACTGTGATTGAAGTATGCAACTGTTCAGGAAAGGAAGCAGAACTGCCACCTCTCAAGAAAAATCCATTCGGTTAAAAATTAGCAACTCAAGGTATGACCTTTGGAGATTCCCGCTCATGGTACATTTTTTACACATTAGCTGAACTGTAACTTAGTTGAATAGCAGTTTATTCAGGCAGGGATTTTAATTTTTCATGAACACATTGCTCTAAAAGTACTTGGCATTAGTTATGGCTTTTGAACTAAAATGCATTTATGACATTCAATTTTAAAACCACTAAGCCATTAATTTTGATCAGCTTTTTTTTTTCTTTTCTGATATAGTGTTTACAAGAATTAGCAACTAAGTGCATATTTCACAAGCAAAAGAATAATGGCTGTACTAATAAAACTTACTTTTGCCTGCCCCTATCTACCTCTACCATAGAGAACAGCAATATTTTATACATCAACTGCACAGTTTTGATCAGCTAAAAGCAAATTTGCTGTTCCAAATTTGCTGTCAAATATAAGTTTAATTTATGATGAATGGTAACTTAGCACACAATTTGCTATCTACATTTTCTTCTGAATTCAGACATAAAGAAGTTTACAGCATTGCAGAACAGTTCCATAAATTGTCTAGTTCAAACACTGACTTTAGTACCTATTTGTAAAACCATCTTACTACAAAAACTTCCAGGTAATAGCTAAATAGCTGAGCCTGCTCAGCTGAGGATTTTGATCTGCAATTTTTTCAGGTATGCAACTTCTGCGGTTGCCCAACTTTACCTTACAAAAAATTCCCCTTTTGTCTGCTTTGTTCAGACTAACATTCAAAAGCTCAAATAGTATAAATCACAGGTATTTTAGTTTTTAATAAAAAAATCATTACTTCATGTACAACTACTGGCTCCATCAACCCTGCTACTAAATGCAATAATCACCTGCTGACAGTATGTGAGCCCAATAACAGACTTCAAATCAGTTCTTAACTTATCATGCTTCGTCTCACTCATCTTGTACTTAGGAAACAGTGCAGTTATGATACTGTAGGTGTATAATAGAAACAGCCAATCTGATATCTGATTCTCATGCTTGTGTCGTCTGTTGTTCAATAAAATGCAGTCAGGGAAGTAGCTCAGCTATAGTTGTACATTTTAACTGAATACAATTTACACACTTAATACACCTCTAAGTAGTATGTAGAATTTGCTCAGCAATAAGAAAGCAGCTCAGTAAAACAGATGTCTGCTTCTCCACCTTACCCACTTCTTAGTATCAGTTTTCTTTACTACTCTACATTAACATGTAGATAAATTAAGTATAACATAAGTGTCTAAAATTCTAGCTGTGTCTAAAATGCTGCTGCTGTAAGGCTATATTTTTAAGTCCAAGTCGTTTCATAATCTGTGTGCAGTTATTTATGAAGGCAGCAGGAATGCTATTCTGACAACCTAATTAAACTTCCAATAATGTCAGCAGGAATCTGATTGCAAAATGGCTCATTTTATAAACACCACTACTTTTATGACTGACAAAAATATGCACAATCAGGTGCCAGCTCCTTCACAAATACATATTGTATAACTGGGGTCACAAACTGCTTGTCAGTACAAAATTCTAAGATGTAAAAGGTCTGTCCTCAACCCACAAAAACCAACACAGGTCACACAATCATTTAATGGAAGCTGCTCTTCTCCCCATTCCACATCTGTGGAACTTCAGTAGTTTCATAGGAGTTAACTGCCAATAAATACATAAATCTACATCTAAATCAAGCCATCTCCTGTATACAATACTGGATCTGGGTTTACACCTGCATTGAAAACACAAGTACAGGACATGGAAAAGATCACTGACCCTTGCCTATTGCAAACCCACTGTATGGTCTGCATATCACACTGCATGTGAAGCATACACTTCTCCAAAATTTGCTTTTCAAGCTGCCTGCCTAGAAGTCTCTTTAAAACAGCATAGGTCATGATGTACTTATTGAGTCTGAAAAAATGACATTTCTAATTGGAAATGTTCAAGTTTAAAAAAGCATACATAATATCTCACTAGTTAAAGCAGAAATTAACTGTAAATTGAACCACTGGCTCATGGTAGCAGCTGCTGTGTTGGAAGAAGCCATTACAGCTTTGCTCTGTACAGTACAGGTTAAAACTAAATACTCAATGTTTCAGCCAGCTCTAGTATGATATGAACACATTTCTAATAAGCTTAAGTACGGGGAAGCACAGTAAGAGGGTGCTGCCCAATTGCCCACACAAACAGGAGACATCCCAGTAGTTCTGTAGTGCCCACTCTTCCCAGTCACCTTACTGAATCCATTCCAAAATCCAGGGTCAGCTGCTTCTAATCTTGGGTTTCACAGGGGGTTGTTTTGGTGTTTTGAGTTTTTACATTTCCATTAAGATCATTTGAAAATACTGTCTCAGTATAGCATGGATGGAAATATACAATTAAAAGTCAGACCTCAGTCCTTATTAAACTTAAGACACTGTTTGAAAAATCTTTTACAGATATGTGAGTTAGGGTTTTATTAAAAATGAAGCAAACATCAAATAAGAACCAAAACAGAATAGGTAGAACATTTTATTTTTGTCAAACCTTAAACGTAAAGTATATTAAAAAAAACATCATTTGGAATTTCAAGAACAGGAATATAAACATGTATTTTCTATCCCAGAAAAAAAATCATGCAGGTGTTACAGTATTTGATCATTCTCTACATTCATTGGTATGTAACATCAACTTAATGTTATTCCATAGATACAGAGATGCTGTAAATTGGTACAAATACCAGGATCCTCCAGCCTCATACTACAGATGAAGCAAATCAGTTCTTTGGTAATTGTAGAAAGCTGCTTCTCCATTCCAATGCAGGACTGTTGGGAGGACATATTAGCCACTCTGGTAAGAAAATTACAAATCCTGTTGACAGTCTGGGCTACTTTTGTCATGAGAAAATAGTATTAGAGGTATAAATGCAAAGAAGTTAAAATTATTTATTCCTTGTGGTGGCTGTTCCAGGAAAAAAAAATTCCAACTCTCTCCCCCTCTATTCATCATTTAATCTAGGTAACATTTAGACTCATAAGAAAAGGTATTTGCTAGATGGGAATGTACACATGTATACTTTCAGTTTAAAGAAAGAGATGTGTATGGAGAATATCAGTTTAAAGTTAACATGACTTGAAGGTACACCTATAATAGTTTAAAGATTTAGTAAACTGGGACATTACAAATTAAAAAAAAGTGTTAATAGATTTTTGATCTTCCCTTTTTCAACGAAGACTGACCAAATATACATATACAGGTTGATATTTTGATTTCTGGAAAATAACGTTCACTTCGCTCAGTTTGCAAATCCTATTGACTAAAATGTAGTATCATTCACAATAAAATATTTTCAGTAACTGGAACAGTAAGCAAAGAAACTCCAAACTAAGCTCAGAAGCTAAGTGGTTTAGAAAGCCTGGAAACATCTATGTGTGTGTCAGTGTGTCTATAACTTTTTTGTACACTATATTGATAGACACACCCACACATTTATTTACACGCATCCATGAGCACACGCACACACACACATGGGGAATCTGCTGTGGAGATCCAGCTATCATCTACTCAGGAACAAAACACATTATTTAAAAATGTGGCTAATTTAACAAAACAGAGAAGAAACTGCCGCTATCAAAATATACAATTTGGATCGCAGACTAGAAGGCTAACAACATTAAAAAAATAGTTTTAAGCAAAACCCCTTTGCTTCTGAATAATAACAGGTATCAACCTGCCATAGCATGAATCATCCAAATGAGATTTTATAAAAAGTTTAAACTGTGACCCTTCCTCATTTTTAAAGTTCTTGACATATATAGTGCGAGCTCTGGTCTCCAAACTGGAGCCCCTTGCACTTTTTTCAATCCATACTTCAAGAAATACATGGCAGCTGAAGGATTCAGAATCTCAAGTGAGATTTGTGCTTTACCATATACCTGAAAAAAAAATAACAGGAGACAGCATTACTACCCTTGTGGCATTTATAGGAATTTTGCTCGCAGGAATAAAATGTATAGGCATGGTTAAAGAGAACTCTTAGGGAATCAGAAAGTTGCCAAAGAGTTGCAATGTGTTATGCACAAGATTTGTTCCACTAAGCAGTAGCCAGCTACAATCTTGCCTCAAAGAAAACTCATGTTTTCCAAGGTATTGCATGACTTCTAACACTGAAAGACTGTTGTAAAGACAACCAGTTCATTCTGGGAGTTTAAATACATTTATCATCTGAGACTTTTAAAGAGAAAGCCATGGACAGTTTGATGATTGGACTTATTTTGACAATTCCCACGGGACTGTTCTTTTTCACTCAATCATTTAAGCAGCTTGCTGTCAATCAACATGAAAAAATGACACATTCATAAAATGCATGGGCTTCTCCCCTCCCTCAATATTTCTTCAACTGCTTCATGATAATAAAGTTTCTTCTCTACAACATGAACAAGGTATTGCAGTGAACTTCCCCTTTAGGAGGGTTCTGACCCAGAGAATCAGATTCAGAAGGTGGGGAATCATGGGACTAATCAATGATTAATGGTAACTAGCCTTCCTTTAAATCCACACTTTGGAGATTATTACTTACAGTCTGTAAACATATACCACTACATTTTATTAACTGTATCATCAGGGAAAATCAAAACAAGGAACACTTCTAAACTAAAACATTGTTCAGATGTCTAAGTTGCAAACAATTTTCTGGTTGCCAGAACTTTTAATTCCCACCAAAACCATACAAGCATGAACATCAAGGACTTTCACCAGGAAACATACCTGTCCAAAGTTTCCCAGAAGCGCAGGAATACTGGCCTGTCCAAGTGTCTTTTGTGGTAGCTGAGTTCTAACACTGTTACATCCCATTTCTGTACATTTGGATCCAGGCGCACTTCATCATATTTGAGATGAAAAGCTTTAACTATAGCAAACAGGAAAGCATGTGGTACAAACATGAAGACTTTAGTGTTTTTTTATTGGTTAAAGAAAATTCCCACCCCATACTTCCTATTTTAGAATGAAGCCTGAGTGAAATTAATAAGCCTATGACTCAAAGAAGTCTACTACTCACTAAAGAGCACAGCTAGATACAGAGGTCAATGGCTCTCAGGCTATTCCAGGGAAAAGGGAAAGGGCAGCCCCTACTTTTAGATACACAGATTTCAAGGGAACAACAGAAACACATTGTCAATTCAAGTACATTCCTTTGAGAAACAAAGTTCTTTCTGAAAATCTCTGAACTGTCAAAGAATTAAAAATAATAATAAAAAAGGTATTTCTGAGATTTTTGGGTAGGAAGCCTGGCTATCTCCTAAAAGAATCTGTAGAAGATTGATAGTAGAATGCCAGTGTAAACCACAAATGCTACATAAAGTATTCTGAGAAATCTAGTAACTGCCAATTTCCACTGATCTAGTACTCAGTTAAAAATGGTAAAATATTAACTGTTGTTTTTCTCTTGGGAAGTATTGTCACATGTGAATTAGGTAAAGCCTAAGCATTTACACAGTGAGCATTAAAACCAATGTATTTAAGCCTTGTATTATTCCTATCTAGTAACCTGATATGATGATTTTAGTAGTATTGGAGAAGTTAAACAAGCCATCAGTCTTGTGAAAAATAGTTATTTTTAACGCTATGGTTGTACCTTCTTTGGATACCACACTCTTAATTTTGTCTTCCGTAAAATCAGTTCTCTTTTCCAGATCCATCTGGGAACTTCCTAGAAGGCTGGTATGTGCAATCAGCATTTTTTGTTGACAAACTAAAGAAATGATCATCTGACTTGTATCTCTGCCAGATAAATTTCCAAGCTTTGTAATTTAGAATACATATACATTATCTCTGCCATACATTGTTGCATGTATTCATATAACTTCAGAAAACACAAATAAAGATATACCAGGGCCATGTAATTACAGAAAGTCCATCAACACCTGACAGAGTCTGCATTCAAGTTAAATGTTATTAAGCACAAGACTTCTGAACCTGAAACAAATTATTATAAAGCTCACTTATGTGCTCTGGGAGGAACACTTTTAAAATGGTAGTCCAAAATAAGTATTTGTTCATGAAACTGACAGCATGCAAAAATTCATCACCAACATTCACTTGTAAATATGAAATTAGGCTGGTTTGGTATGTGAATATGAAACAGGAAGCCATGCATAAGGAAAACTAAGGAGCACAGTTTTAGAGACTCAGTGAAGGAAATGTTCTGTAACAAAGGAACTGATCAAATAAAACCAGTTTAGGAGGCTCTGGCTCAGTACACATTTTTTTGAGGAGTTCTTTCTGGTAAGCTACCTGCTTGTTTGCCAACAGGACTGTGGCAAGCCTTGAATACTTGGTAACCACAACAGACCCAGAGACATAGAAGAAGAAATGTAAACTGCAGATGAAACAATGAACAGCTGCAAATCCCAGAAACCACATTTGTGAAGACTACTGAACACTATAAATGTGGCAAAACAATAGCTTCAGATAAAAACAGATACATAAAACTGGACTGATGCTGTCTGTGCTCCCTTCATTTACCTGTTTTCATTTGAGGTGTGAGTAAAGTCATTAGGTAAAGTTCTAGAAACACACTTGATCAAGAAAATATTTTAAAAATACCATGTTTTGAAGGAATGGAATGCATTTCTTAATTGAAGATCCATTTCAATGTATGAATTATGATCAGATATCCCTCTTTCACTTGAAAAAACATAAGAATTTGTACACCTTCAGTCGGAACTATGCAAGCTGTGATTGTGATTTTTGGCATGTGGAGATGAAGAATGTCAAAACACATAAGACACAACAATTCCGACAGCCCTCCATACATGTATATATAAAAATGATACAAATAATAGGAAGTAGCATGTTAGAAGTAGAAGGTCTGCTAACTAGACCTTCAATATTTCACTGCATTTTTCTTGGCTTTGCTTTTAGCAATTGCCGTTTTCTCAGTATATTTATTTTGAAGTGCTATTTCCTTCTTTCATTAATCTCTTGTTCAGCTCTCCTGTGGCATAGTTTTGCTTTCACAATGACTTTAATGCTCTTTCTCTTTCCCTGCTCATTCTCAATCCCCCCCTTAAAGTAACTCATTCTATTTTCTTGTTCACAGACCCATCCTTAGCTTTCTGTCGTATCCTTCAGTTTTTTCTTTGCTCCTCAGCAAAGCAGCATTCTCTTTCCAGATTCTACATCACATACCAAAGAGGGGCACACACAATATGCAATCAAACCTGTTTCCTCATCACACTGACTGCAAGATGACAGAACTGAACTAAGGTGGTTTGGGTCTGTTGCCTTCTTTTTCTTTTGTGTGTGTGTGTGTGTTTTGGTTTGGCATTTCTTAAAACAATCTGAAACCATAGGATACTACCAAAAGGTCTGTTCTCTAAGGCAACTCCAAAGTGAAGCAACAGAGAAGAGAAGCTGACAGATTCCTTAGATATTATGACCCACCTCTCTGTCAGAGGGATGAACTGTGCCAGAGGTGCCTCCAAGCACCACAGTTGTGGTAACTCAAAAAACCTCTTCAGATCTATACAATGCTAACATCTAGCTCACTTGAAACTTGAACTGTTTAAAACTTGGAAGTTATTGTCAGACACCAGATAGTATTTTTAACACTTTCTTTGTGGCACACTAGGTGATTAATCCTCTCTTCAATATAGCACTGGAATGTGAAGACAACCTGAAAACTTGCTATCTATGATTTGATGGAATACGCATTGCCTGTTCACCCGTTTTTTAGAAGATTGGAAAGCATATTTGTACACCAGCTATTTGTGACTCTTGCAGCTGACAGCCCTGAGAAGATTTCCATGAGTTTTCACAGATCAGAGCAGAAAAACCACAAAGGACATGGGAATATTTGGTATTGTGATGCTACCAAAGCCCAAAGTCTGCTCAGCCACCCGCACCCAACAGCACTTTGGCAGCACTGTCAGGAGCATGAACAACCTACAAGAACCCCAAATACAACAACAAACCCCAAACCAAGGAACAAAATAAATCCCTTACTTTTAGCAAAGATATCAACAGGAGATCCATCCGGCAGGAGCCAAGGCCAGCCCTTGAACTGCCAGGCAGGCCCTTGGACAAACACAGCCACCACACGATCCCTAGAACACACAGAGGGATGGACATGGGCAGGGCCTGGAACATTTCAGTGACCTGCTGTCCTAAACAGGCAGTGTGCCTTAGTGTAGCTGCTTCTTTTATAGAGCAGGGTAGCACATTTAACGGCCAGCTTCAGCACAACTGCTTTTCCTCTTGGAAAGAAAAAAAAAATATATTCCTGTGATTCCTCTGGGCTTTCAGCCCTGTCCCTTTGCAGAAGGCAGCTCAGTTTCTCAGGTTACAATTTTTAGAACTCAGGGATTATTTGTGCTCATCATTATTTCGCTTTTGAAAAGTGCTCCAACATTTTCCGGGACAATCTTCTGCAAACAGCACTTGAAACTGAGATGTGTAGATTTAAAAGCCTTTATTCTCAACACTACTGACTTCCAGGCTGAAAATTAATGAGAGGCAACAGCTGCTACATTTCTGCAAAGTGAAATTTCAGGTATTTCAGCTATTCTAAGAGTACACAACCATTACCTGTGGTCTAAGAAAATAAATTTGTGATTAAGATAAAGCTCTTGCATTAGTAAAATTTTAAAAATCCCACCTTTGACAATAAATGACCTCCCAACATACGGGCTATTTTTCTCTTGAACATTTACATCATCCAACCATAGTTCCTACCTACCAAAACAAATAATTACCTCTCTAACCTAATCCCCAAATTTAATTTATCATTAAATCCACTAAATCCCTAATGAAAAAGAACAATCAGGGTGAAGTTTTGTGGCCCTGGTTTTTGGGGGTTTTTTTGCAGGTTTTATAATGACTTCCTTGGGTAAAAACAAGATAAAAAAATACCCACTACTTCATGTCTTTAGTCAGAAGTATTTTAGAAAGTAGCTTAGATGGTTCTTAAAGGTTTGATCATTAAACATCTGAAGTGCTACTTAATATTCAGAATTTAAATCCACTGATTTCTGATCAGCTCAAGTTCTAAATACAGAAAAAACTGATACAGGAACAGGAGGATCTTTTGACGTATTCCTCTCCATTAAAATCTAATTTGGAAATTACAAAATCGCCAAATATGTCATTGTCCATGTCCCAGATCTTCTCACTTGTGAGGAAGTAGAAATGCTGCATAATGCACATCATCAAATAACAAAAAGAAGTCAACAACAATAAAAATGCTTCTCCAGAATTTTTCTGTTCAAAGAGAAGTATTTTTATAGCCTTGAAGGATGGGCTACAGACCAAAAAATCAATTTCCAGATTTTTTATAAAAGTAAAAACTATCAATGATTCCCTTTCTGCAACTAGGGCTCTTCCTTCAGAAGTAAAATTCCAGTAGTTCCAATACTGGAATCACAGTTCAGTCTTTACTATCTGATGTATTTTCTTTCTTTAACTATTAAAAAAGAGATGCTGATGGCCTTCAAACATATTTTTCCAACAGACTCTCCCTCAGAAAGCAGACAGGAGAGGAGGGGTTTTCTTGCAGATCACAGTTCAGTGACTTGCATGTTACACTACCACAAACCAGAACAATAATATGAACATTTCTATTGGAATTTCTGAAACATTTCTGGCAAACCCAATATTAACTGTGCTGGTCATACTGTAAAAATGTAAAATGCTGCAAGTTTTAAAGATCTTCTAGATTAATTTAGTTATTATTTTCAGCTGAAGACTCCTATACTGTTAATAAAATTAATCCTTATATCTGTATTTTCACTTTTCAGTAGATTTCAGAGCATTTTATCATTCCCCTCGAATTCTGCATTGTCCTGGGTAAGAAACTGTGTAAAGGAGAAATGTTCTTACCAGTCTTGTGGCATAAGTTTCAGAGGTTGGTCTACAACTCGGTAAGGGACAGTGACACTGACTGTGGTTCCCCCTGGCTGCATCTGGTCCTTCCTCCTCTGTATTAGAGTCTCATTCTCTCGTTGACAGCCCTGCTTCTTCTTCTCATCTGATGGTACAAACCTTAGGGAATAACAAACCCCTTAGTAGACAAGAGCAATCAGCAGGAAAAGAAACAGCTTTATCAAAACTTGGCATTATTGACAGCAGTCACTGAATCCACCTTGTTCTCATGATGCCAAGTCTCTATCACTACTCATTCAGAACATCAAAAAAAGTAAAAATAATATTTCAGAAGCCCTCATGATAAAACCAGTCACACTAAAAGGTCCTCTGTGCCTCAAAAACACAGCCTGACCCATTCTTAGACATTTGGGGCCTTACACAATACATTTGCAGATGAGGAGCCATACCACAACCTGCAAAGTGACCACAATTCTTCTTTTTAATGACCAAGGGTAACCTGGGCACAAGTGCTTCCTGGAGAAAATTTCAAGAGCTCTTGGAACCATCAGAATTATTACCAATTAAAATTTTCTCAAGAAAGCTGGGATTTTTTGTCAAAAATTGTTTTGAGTGAGGTTTTATTTTTCTGGAGGATGGTGATTTTACATTATCAGTGATTCCTCTGGTCACTATGATGCATGATACTACAGTTTTTTGGGTTTTTCTTCTGAATAGATTCTGTGATGGAATAAGTGCTTGTAAAATCCAGATAATGTAGCCCTCATGTCATATATATAATCTCCATACTACAAAAATAAATGCTAAGATGTGACGTGGCTTTCCTCCCTCAAATTAATTACAGATCCTTAACCTTTAAGCCCCATTACCTTAAAAAACAAATGTATCGCATTTCAAGGCCCTCTTCTTTATGATGATAATAACATACCCACAAACAGGTCTCAAAATTGGAATCATAAATGTGAGAGTAGTGTGAGCCTTTTTACTAATAAATTTGAGTGGATTTTGAGGTAGATATAAGAAAGGTAGCAGTAATGGCTTTCACAGAACTAGAAAGGGAAAGGATGGAAAGGGAAGTTGATGTGACCAGCAGCACCTTCCAGGCCAGCACAAGAACAGAGTTCAGGCCTGTGTTCTCCTAATATTCTATTCAGAACCATCCAGCAGACACAGAACCTGTCTGCTGCTATTTCATTGCCAAAGCTTCTGATAAATATAAAACTGTTTCCCTTATCTGCAGTAGTTAGTAGGAGGATTTGTGGTACATTTTAAAACCACAGTACATAGCTGGTAACATTTCCCTTCATTACAGTGCACATGGTGCTTTTGAGTAGTTTACTACATTTTTGGGTGATTTGTTTGCAGCATTTCTATTTTTTCTCTTCAATTTATTTCTATTTGAATACTAAAAAATAAATTAAAATGTGCTTTAACAGACAGCACTTCCTATTGTTGGATAAACAGGAAAAAAGAATGCAAGATTGAATATGAAGAAAAGTTCATTATTCAGTCAACTTAAAAACACTAGTTTTCACTACATATCCAATGAGAAAATGGCATTTGGGGGGGGACCAAAAACCCAAGCAAGCATACATGTTTTAAGGCAGCAGGTGAAAATTGTCAAAATATGTCCAAAATGGTTTTACTTTCCCAATGTAAATTAACAGATGATGTCCCCTCATACTCCCTCATGATTTAACAGTGTTTCAAAAACAGAAAGCCATAAGCAATTTCTGAAACATGTGTCCAAATACATTCAGTTGATACAACTGCACTCGGAAGTTTATAAAAGCTCAGCACCTGCACATAACTATAAACGTTCATTAAAGCTGACTAGCACTACAAATACAGGTGTTAAATGAGGAGCTATAAATTAAATTATGTTTGTCTGTCTAATACATGTAAAACACCATCGCATTCTAAAGGAAATACAGACAAAAAAGCTGTAGGGGACACTGGGAGAAAAGTACGCATTGGCTACCTAGAATATATTTTTTTAGAAGTTGAGATAATAATTTCCCTAATAATTGAAGCAATTAGCAAGTAGTTAATATTTATATATGTTTTATCCAACACAACAGACTGACACATACAACTGCATGTTACACAAATGCATTCAGCTGAGTTCTGCACTGTAAAAAGCCACCCAATGTGACACCAGAATTCAAGTATTTCTCATCAATTTGCTGAATTAAAAACTCCAAAGTGAGGTGCACCCTCACTATGAGCACTCCTAATGGTCTCTCCTACCAATGTGTCACAGGCTTTGCTTTGCCAATAATTACTCATAAAAAACTCTGTAACCTAAAATGAGGATTTGCTTGGTGGTCCTTCAGCTTTTAAGAAAAAAGTTACTGAGTCTCTCATCACCCATTAGAACAAAAGGAATCTGGACTATAAAGAATGAAGATAAATTTAAAAAAAAAAATTAGACAAAGAAGCCCTCAAACATCTTTTATCCAACTGGCAAGGTTTACAGGAAAAGCCAGGGTACCCTGAAATGGTGGGCAGCTTGAGAAGAATTTTGTTATTCTCTGTTCCCTACACTAAACAAGAACAAACTCTTACAGGATATGTAAATAAAAACCAAACAGGCCTACACACATTAAGTGATAATCAAGTTTCATCTGAACAGGGTCACATTTTAAATTTAATTTGTAAATGTGAAGAAGCAAACACATTTTAAATGGAAACAGGAAAACAAAGCAACCCTGCCAAATTAGAGGCAATATTGTGCTACAGAGTAACAACTTCACCACTCTGAGACTGCTCACATTCTCTGCTTTAAATGTTTCTGTGTACAGGAATTAATTAATTCATTTTAAATTAATTAATTAATTAGTTTTTGGCAGTTTCTGCCCATTTCAGCTAGAAACTGTGTTACAGCCATTGAGGCACCATTACCTTTTGCCTCAGTTATGTCCCTTCTAGACAATGACTTCAGTTTTATTTCCTGGAAAAAAATCTGAGTTTCTGAGTGCAACTCTCTAGGACACACACAAAGACATCTTGTTAAGGAAAAACTATTAACGAGCAGATTAAAAGGGTAAAGCAGAGAAGACAACTGTCACAAAGCAAGCATTGAAGCAAGAACGTACAAACACACAGGGTACAGATAAACACAGAGGGCACAGGAATACAGGACAGCTTACAGAAAGTTCATGGAATATATGCTGGCATTTCTGAGAATCATTGACTCAGTAAGCACAGTAAAAGTCATGCGCTCAAGAACTGAGAATCAATAGAAATTACTGTATGATTATAAATATATATGGCCTGTGTCAGCACTACCCAGACATAAAACACAAGCATAAGAAAACTGAGTATTAAACATCAAAAATCCCATCTTCTGTTAGAGATTCTTTATAATATTACTATATAATACTATAGCTAGTGGCTTAACTACACATTTGTACTTGACAGTTTTTTATACACCAGAAATGGGTTCTGAAACCTGAGTGTGCAAGAGCTTACAGTTTCTTCCTGCTTTTCCAGATCATTATTCCTATTTCTCCAGATTCTCTATTCAAAAACAAAACAAACAAAACCCCATATCTACTTAGAATGCACCTTTATACCCCTAGTAGGAGTAGGAAATTATTAGTCTTCACTGTTAATTGCCAAAATCATTATCTATATGAAAAATGGTGCATTCTCACTTTGCAAAGGCAGCAGGTCCCCTCCCTAAGGTAACAGGCAAGCAACTGAATACTATTAGATCATGGCAGGTAACTGGTAAGACACCATCCACTAAACTGCCTGAGCTACTCCTGCCTCAGCTCCAAACTCACATCCACTGGCAGCAGTGCCTTTAAAACCCTTTCACTGAGGTCAGATCAACACTTTCTGGCCCCCAGCTCAATGCACACTGAAAAATGCATGAAAGGAGAGTAAGGCAACTTACCAGCAACTGAGATCATCACAATACATATCTGATTGTGTTCAGAACTGAAGACCTTCACCACTCTCTCCATATTTCTGCTAAATTACAGTACTAAAAGCTTTAGACACATATTTTTGCAAGAGAACAAAGCTTTTTTACACTATGTCATGCCTGAACCTATCCCAGATAGTTTGCTCGGTCTCAGAGCTGGATAAATCTCCAGTGAGTTTGGCCACAAATGGTTAAATGTACCACAAGCAAGAGCATCATCATAATAAAAATACATAATGACCATTTAATCATTCTCATTTGCCTGATGGAATTCCTGCTTTGCTTTGGCTCCATGTAAAGCGAAAGTCTTGCCTCTGAAAAGCCTGACTTCAGGTAATTGTGATATCCAGTACTGCATTCAGATAGTAAGTAAAATGTATTATATAAAATACTTTAAAGAAGTGCCACAACATATGAGAATGTATTGCAGTTCTGATTCTAAATGAAATTTAGATCTCTGTTTTTGATCTTTAATTTCAGTTGATTTTTTCCCTTATTTTGTTTTAACAAACATTTAAATGAAGAGACTCACAAAAGTTGATTTATGAAACAGAAATTCTCATTCTTTATGATCACACATTTCTCAGATTGTGTTGCCTCAGGGATATCCATATCCCAACCACCACAGGGGCATCATCCTCCCAGGCTTTTCCTACATTTCTTCACAGTCTCCCCTACAATGGCTCTTAACATTTACAGCTCCAAAAATCTCTGCTGCTCCCCTCTGATGGCAAATACAAGCAGGTTGACTATCTCTAGAAATAAAAGAAATGCAAATCTACCCGCATCTTCCTCAGCAAGGGTAAAGGAGAGAAGATTAACTTAGGTGTGTCTTTCCCACCTGGACAGTATTTATTTATCCCAAAATGTGTAGCAATGAAAGGAGTCTCTGAAATCCCTGCTCTTCAGTCAAATTTAGCTGCAAGTCAGAAGTTAAAGATGCTGACTTAGAGAAATTAGCTAAGTCTTCCTTTCTTGGAAAATCATCACATATCTATCAGTCACACTCTGCATCAAGGCTAGTTCTACACTCTGCATACCTTAACAGTTTTGCTGTTTATTTGTCTTTACCCTGGAGCCATTCCTGAAAGAAGTACTTCCATAAATCTGAATGCAAAGAAATACAGGCCAGGGGGCGTATTTTCCAGAAGAGTGCTAGACCTGTCATGGCTAAATTGATATTTTACTCTTCTGAATTCTGCTATTGCACTTCTGATTCATTAGCATACCTTGCTTTGCCCCTTTTTCACGTAGGCTAACTATACACTGTCATCCTTCAAACCCTTAAGCTTCTTTTCAGTTTGCTCTGGATCATGTTCATTGCACTTTAATATGAGCATCCTCCTGGGGGAGGCCTTGGCAAGTTGACTGCAACTCTGCCCCAGTGAAGCTTAGAACTGCTGAAAACTCTGACTCCTGGCACAGATTGATTTAGACATGACAGACCGATTGTCCTGGGCTTGTCTTAACTGAATTTTTGGTGAGGAAGAAAAAGGGTCGCCACGGAAGTGACTTTCCGATGACAAACATTACAGCTTCCTTTGTAGACGACAGAACCAATAGCTAGCCGGCTCTGAAAACTGATACACTGGTAAGCCAATTAGAGAAACTGAGCACGCCTCTATAAATCATATTTTAAAAATGAAAAAACCGTGGAAGGCTCTCTCTCACTTCCTGCCTTCTACGGAAGAGAGAACCTCCGGAGCACCTCTGGCATGGCTGCGGGGCGCGGGAGGGGAAGCCACTGGGCCCGGACGCGGCCCCTGAGGCGGGGCCCCTGGGATTCTGCTTCCGATAAATCACCATGGTGCCGCAAGACACCACCGAACTAGCACGGGGAGCAGCCCCAGAGCACAGCCGGCAAGGTGCCGGCGGAGACCACATGATGAGCAGCGAGAAGCACAGTGATCGATTTCCCCGGTGCAGGGCCCGGGAGAGATTAACCTTTTCAGCGCTGAAAATTTCAATGTGAGAACAAATAAATCTGTGGACACCAGTCGTCTCTCAAGTCAGAGAAAAGGAAAGGTAAAGACATGTGAAGAAAACAGTATGACACCAAGGTCAGTGAAGAAGGAAGGGCCAAAGCCCAGAGGAAAGAAGGAGAGGAGATGCTCTGGTTTTGGAGCTGAAAACCTTCTGCAAGCCAAGGTGAGAATATAATACACCAGATTATTTCCCTGCAGTTCATGAAGTGAATGGGATGATGCAGCATTATCCACAGCTCAGAAGAGAACTGGAGAATATAGATATTGAAAGAAGCTGTGATCTGACTTGAACAGAGAGAGAACCTTTGCTTCCAGAGACAGAAAAAGATAACCTTTGCTTTCAGAGATAGAATCTTTGCTTCTGTATTAGAACAGCTCATCCTTAAAAAATCTGCACCCCATAAGGCCATGGAGGCAGTTGTAAGAAGACTGCCAAAACGTGGGAAGGATTTCATGATTGCAGATTTCAGGGCAGTCTGCTGTTTGTGAAAATTAAAACCATGAGAAACTGTTTCCTGTGGCATGGCAGGAGAGACTCCCCTCCCTAAGCAAATTGAAGAAAAACTTATTTTTAGAAGTGGTAAACTGACTCAAAATCCCAGATTTTGTCTCTTTACATTATTGGTGGGAAATAGAAAGAACCTTCTAGAAAGAAGGGGGGATGAAAGGTGTTCTGAAGATTTATTTTAGTTACCATTCTCTTTTAATTCTGTTACTAAATTTTCTTTATACCCTTTAAAGTTTTGAGCCTGTTTTGCCCCTAAAGCATTTTCTCCTAATCCTTATCTCAACCCCATGAGCTTTAGTTTAAATGGTTATTTTTCCCTCCTCTGTTCCATTTATAGCAGAGGAAGATGAGTAGATGACTTTCGTGACTGCACTGGTGTTTGGCCAGTGGTCAACCCACTGCATATATGCTTCATTCCTTTCTGGGTACACCTGTGCCAGGAAGTCACAAGTTACACAGCTGTAAAAGCCAGGGCTTGTTGTGAGGTTTTTTTCCTAAATATAAAAACCCACATAAACAAACATCATCCTCTGTCAGCCCAATTAAATCAGTGCTCTAACAGCTTGCACATTAAACTGTAATGTTAAAAGCCGGCCTTCTCTCAAAGTATTTCAGAAGAGACACACTCACTGGATCTTTGATGGCCTGCAGCAGTAAGATAGGAACTGGAACTAGCTGCAGATCAGAAGGCACCTGGTATCTCAGAGCACAGTTTTAAACAATTACAGAGCAACTCCAGCAGAAGCTGTACCACCACAACAACCTGGTTTGGATAAAAAGAAGTGTAACAGTATCACAAAAGATGAGTAAATCTTTTTTTGTGATAAAAAAGAGGATGATAAAAAAATGACCCCTCCATTTTTTGGACATACCATTGCAGACAACCTACAACAATGTATTTCTCTGTGAAAATGACTGTTTCCAAAAAATTACCTGATACTTACTGAAAGGCAAGTCTAAAAACCATGATCTGTTGGACAAGCAGAAAGATTCATTCACCCATAATGAATTAAATCTTAGAATGAGATGTGTGATACAATAAACAAGTTTTAGGAAGTCACTGAAATTTCCCTGAATACATTTGCATCAATACTTAGTATGTGAACTTCATAAAAAATCCTTTATTTGCACAACCAGCTGTGATGCCTGGCTGATAGAATGTGATAAAACCCACCTGGCCACCTTCTCCTTTACAAAACTGTGGTCCTTTCCCAAAATCTTTTCTGAGCACCATGAGTTCCCTTGGTCACCTCCTCTCAGCCTTCTTCCATGGGAAGGGTTCACTTACAAATGGCTGCACAGATGTTACATCAAAGAAAACCGCTGCACACATTCCAACTGCTACTGCAAATGTTTCCTAAATCCACCAACAGGTCACAACCAAGCCAAAACTGTCAATTAGGTTTTTGCTTTTTTCCTACTAGTCAAGAGGAAATAATTTCATTTAGACACTAGTCTGTAAAACTAGCTTGTCACAAGACAGTAAATGAACCCTCTTGCTTAATTACAAATTAGGTGCTAGTATAACTTTTTATCTGAAAACAATTTCTTATACAGTATGTTCTAATCAGCTACTTACTTCAGATCTTGCAGAAGATCCTTTGCATTAAGCATTGTTATTAAAGAGGTCGTGGCTGCTGGAATAATGATTATGGGAGTTCGAGATCCTGTAGAGATAATAAAGTTAGACTTGTCTGGAGAGGCTTTTTTGTTGTGTTCTGGTTATTGTTTTCTCCCCGCCCTCCTTTTTTCATTAAAGGAACTGTACATAACAAAACTCTTGCTTAAAAGATCCCAATAACAAAAAATAGTCAAGGGAAATAGTAGTAAAGCTTTTCTAAAGTCAAGATTTTCATTCATCAAGAAAGCAGATCCCTGTATTATTAGTTTCCCAACATGTGTGGGACTTAATTAGCAAAATCAGCTATTATGCTATACAGAATACATGCTTGCTTAAATTGATGCTTGTAGTGTCAGAAAAAATAAAAAAGGAAAAGGGAGCACAATTCACATAAAAATGATCATGTAACTAAAACTGACTCACCTTTTTTCTGGTTTGGAGGTGGTCTTGCTTGAGAAACTGAGAAAAATCAAACAAACAAAAAAATACCACAGGATCACTAGGATATAAATCCAAATGTCATTGCAAAGGATCTGTTTAATTGCAGGAGTTAATAGGGAAGAGTCACACTACAGTCATTAGATCATTTTTACAGATTCAAGACACTAAGATGAAGGGATTTATAATTTGGGTTTGAATATTCTGAAAAGAAACAGCTTTTGACCATCTGAAGCAGATGTTAGGAGAGCTGAGTCAATCTCTTCCAGTTTTACTAAAGCTACTCATGCCCCCTTCATCCTCCAAAAAATGCCAGGACACAACATCATGCACAAAAATTCCCAGCAATCTTGAAAAAACCTGCTTGTACATCTTCAGTTCAGTACTGCTGAGCCAACAGGAAAACCTTCACAACAAACTGATCTCTACCACTTACCTTTTCATTAGTAGTTATTATTGCCCATGACATCCATGAGATTTACCTATCCTGAACATATACAGAACTTTCAACAATCAAACCTGAACTTCAGGCTTACTCAGGATAATTTTGGATTGCAGCTTGAGCTACATGAAGTCTTCAGGAGCCAGAAACAGTCAAGCTTGATACTCAAGGGGAAAACCGCCCAAGTGACCAAAAAAAGAAAAAAAAAACAACCCACTCCCAAACAAAATTACCCTCAACCACCAAAGAAACCCACAAAACCACAGCTGGACTGACAGAAACCAAAGAACTGCCCCCCACCTCTCTAGTAAAATGTTTCCCAATCAGTCTTCCAAGTTGTGACCACCTCAGTACAGGAAATACCACATTCCAAGAGTGGAAAAACATCTTTGTTTCACTTTGGTGCTATTACTGACCTGCCTGGCTTCCCCAAATAAAAATATTATAGTTCAGTTTTCAGGAGTCCTAAATTCAGGAGAGAAGTGTAGCAGTTGATAATCATCATCATCCATGTTTATTCTAATTCAGAAAATGGTGAGTAGTAGAAAGACTGATGCAGACTAACTCAAGTCTCTACTGCTACTATGCATAACAAATTTCATTAATTGACTTCCAGTTGCTTAGCACCAACTTGCTCTTGTTTATTTATGACCAACTGTTTCAGAAACTTCCTAGAACAGTATAAATACTCACAGCATATACCTGCCATTATTGAAATATTGAGACCATATCCTTAATTATCTTTTCCTGACAATGTCAAATGCACAGATAAAATTGGCAATGCTATATTGAACTACATGAACTTTACCTACCCAGTGATTTTTAATTATTTTTTTAATCTAAGTATCTCTCTCCTTAAAGTAAAAATGTTCTTGAAATTATGGGCAGAGCCAGCTGTCTTATGGCAAAAAACAACAAAACAAAAAGGAAGGGGAGGGAGAATAAGCATCTGTAAGAAATTTAATAGCTGTACAAAGTCAGGTTAGGAGAAAAGTTGGTAATGCAAAATGGTGCCAAAAATATAATTTAAGAGTGCATCTCAAGTATTTTCTTAAATCACTACTGTACAACAGTTTAGCCTAATTTAACTAATGATTCCTATGTGCAAAGCAGCATCCTCCTGGAAATAGCAGGTTTTAGTTGCTTTGACTGCTAAGAATAGAACATATGAATTCTTAAAATATCCAAGTATCAAAATGTAAAAATATCCTAGTACAGGTAGAAAGAGAAATCTCTTCTTAGTACACCTGTCTTCTTTATTCACTCTTCAATTTCCAGTATAGACGCAAGATAATGGAGGGCTGGCCTTAGAGCAGGGCAGTACCAGTATCACTTATATAATGTACAAACCCCATACTTCTGGCAGGAAATGCCCAGGAAGTCACAGCTAGCAGCAAGGACTGTGACGATTCATTCACATTTCCATTCTTGCCACTTCTACCCTTTTCATACTGCTGTCTGTCAAACTCCATCTGCATTAGGATGCTTAAAAGGGCAAGTGAGATAAGTATGACAGCATGACCTTTCCAGTTCTAAAATAATCAAACAGAAGAATCTGTGCACAACAGCATTTAGGCATGCTGAGAACATTCAATATTAAAATGGATTTTGGAGGAAGAAGCAGCTTTACAATATTAAGTCTTAGCATTAAATCCTGCAAACAAATCTCAAGGAATTAGCAAGACACACACTGAAAGCACGTAGAGTCTCAACAAGGATATACAGTATTCCAGCAGTACTTCTAGAAAAACTATATTCATTTTAACTGGTAGCTTTGTTTCCAAGCCCCCTAGAATGTCCCCACAACCTTCATAATATCATCTTGTCCTGAAATAGCACCTTTCACTTGAGACCTTCTTCTACCAAAGCGCTCAAAGGATATAAACCAGGGACAAAATCTGCACATCAGTTTACAAACACCGTCCCTCTCATGTACTGGTCTAACATAGTTCTAAAAACTCATCCTAAGGGTTTCTTATTTAAACAAAGTACATTTAGCATCCCATCACTGAATCAAAACTCAAGATTCAATCTGACAGACAAATGGACTTCATAGCCAAAATCTACTAAATAGGAATTAAAAACCCAGTTGAGGATTTTGGCCCCATTACAAATACCTTATGTGCTAAGAAGTATAAAGAAGTATAAAGAAGTAATGATATCACATTGAGAGAACTATTTATTTCTGATATATTACTTCTAGAAGTAGTAATATGTATCTTTCTGAGATTAGCTATTGGAGTATTAACCAGCTCCTGTTAGATACCAGAGTGGGAATTTTGTAAAATTTTAATTGGTGACATACCAAGCCCACAACCAAGAAGTTAATAACTTTTTCTTTTCAGCAGTGCATCTTTTCAGTGGGCTAACTGGAGAGAATAACCCCAAGTCCCATGGTATAACATTAAACAAAATGCTATGTTTTTTTCCCAATCTATGCACAGTTAAAGGCCAAAAATAAATGACCCGTACTTCATTCTTGATCTAACTACAGTTTTAAACAGAACTTCTTCGAAACTCATGCATATGTGGGACAGAAGCACATGTGACAGTGAGCCACCATACCTGGTCGTGGCACAGGCTGTGCTGCCGGAGTTTGTGTTTTTCGAGCAGATGCACCTTCCTTTAAAAAGACAAAAGAGGCAACATTATCAGCTGACCCTCATGTCAGATACACGAGTTTTTCAGATGAACACAGAGGTACAGTATGTTTCCACTAAAGAGCTGGAAGAAAATAGAGAAAACATTCCAAACTATTTATAGATCCTGCTTTAGGTTTAGGGAAGACAGAAAACCTCAAACTTTTACAGTCTTACATTTTAACCAATCATAATTTTTTTATATACATTCAATTTCTATTTATAATATTGTTTAATTTTACCTACTATCACTTTCACCAAGGGTTAGTAATGTAAATGTAAGCAACTGGTTGTAGAAATTTCCAAACAAGATCCACTTATGCTTTGGATGGAAAACCAGGACCAAGAAATTGCAATGCATTCCTGACTTGAGGAGTTTTAGTGCCCAGAAATAGCACTCTCATGGTAATTAGTTCTGCTCATGCCTTATCCAATTACCTTAATGTAACACACAAAAGACCTGCACTACTGTTTTTATTCTTGTTAACTCCCCAGAGTCAACACAGCGCCAAAGAAAACTGAGGTCACACATCTGCTTCCAAAGCAACACAGTTCCTTCAAGAACAAATTCACTGCTGTGAAACCTTACTAAATATCAACACTTAGCACCGACATGCTAAAAAGAGCTGCAGCATATTCCAGACACTTCTATTTACAGAGCTGACAGGAAAAAACCTTTTTAACATGAAACCATAGATTTTATCTCAAAATTACTTAAACACTATGTAAGGCATCCTACAAGCATGAGACACTGACAAAGGTCAGAGATCCTACTCAGTGAAAAACCTGTTGGAAAGGTCTCCAGTATGGCATTAACAGACTTTCTATGTCCATGCATAAATACCAGAGTGTTTTGTAATGCAAAATAAAAGAAAGCTAATAAGAAGGCTCACGTTGCACAATTAAGTAACACTTAGAGGAACTTCTTTTAAGTTTCCATCACGAAAGTTAGAACTCTTTATCTCATGATCTCTGAAATACAAATAGAAGCTCCCACACAAATCCATAGAAAACACAAATTTACTTAAAGCTTCTCTTCCCTGACTGTTAGTGAAACCATCTATGATTAGTTACAATAAGCTGGAACTGACATTTGGTGCTTTTGTAACTTTTACAGGTGGCAACCTCCCATTAATCTTTAGTAGAAGGATTTAACCCTGCACTGCAAGTAATAGGTCTATCCCAAATTTTGCTGTACTCTTTTCCAGTTACTAAACTACCAACACTTATGTAAGTGTGGTTGAGTCAGTACCTGTTATTTTAAGACTTACTTTTATAGCAGCAGAGGAAAGGTATTTTTGCCAATGTCCTTTCACAATAATTATTCAGAAAATTATAAAAATGAAAATACCACCACATTGAATAGGAAGAGCAGCAGGAAAGGCTGACTACCTTTGAGACAAGCCTTGCAACTGAGAAACACATCTTTCTTTTTACTTCCACTTTCCAAGAAAGCAAAAATAAAACATTTTGTACCTCTTTCTGTAGAAAGGTGCCATGTGTCAAAAGAATGATTTTGTGCTGCACTAATTACTCATTTTGAAGAAACCAAGAATTCCCTCATAACACTTCTTTAATTTCACAGGACTTTATGAAATGTGAAGAAAATTATCAAGCTAATGTCAATTCCTGCAATGCCAAGTTTCAAGTTTCTAAATCCAGTTTAGATGCATAATCATTGCTGTGTGCTGTCCCACACCTTCATTCCTCCATACACCCCTACAGAATCAGCAGTGCAGCACTACTGCCTCCTCTGCCACTCATTCAGTGTTCCCGTGTCTCAAATACATCCTGCTGTGAAGGAAGGCAACCAGGAGCTGCTGCAGAGAAACTTGTGAAGAACTACAGCCAAATAAGAATCAAAGCCAAACCAGTGGCTTGAGCCTAATGAAGTAACTGGCAAATTATCTGTTTGGGAGTTCTTCGCACTCTCCTCTGAACTGCCTGCTCTACAGCGATTTATGGGAAACTTAGTGCAAGAGCCGAAAACAAAAAAAGAAGGCTTTGGGAACTTTGCAACTGAAAGAAAGAAGATATAACCCCCTGCCCAAACCAACAACAAAGTACAGAAAAAAACCCCACATTAAACTATCTCATTAATAGTAGGAAATAAATTAATTTAAATTAGTAAATATCACCTCAATGCCTATGACCATTTTATTTGTAAGACCAAATTCTGCAAATCAATAAATCATGCAGGTCACAGCTTTTAGTTGTATAAATTGGTACCTTAGACTGTGATCATCTCAGTAATGAACCTCCCTCAGCTCACAACTCCTGATACTGAGGTATCCTCAAAGCTCAGCTGTCGCCTGATTGAAGGTGTACCATCAATCATTTGGAGGTGATTTACACCCCTTCTCTTTTTACAATTAGCAGTGATCAACTACTACCTCCTATTCTGTACAAGCTGCAGCCAATGTGCAGAAGAAACTCTGAAGAATACTTCACCTCATTTCTCAGAATATTTGTAAGGAGTAATGTATACTACTAAGGTGAGGAAAAGAACAGAAGTACAGAACTGTGATGGTTGATAAGACCTACAAGTGGAGAGGAAAACCGGGTGTCAATGAGGAAGTCATTATCAGGATAATTTTGTTAGTATTTTCCTTCATCCTGCTAAGTTTGGATTTAAAATTAATGCTTTTCAAAAGCATTCAGATAGAGGTATAAGCTTTTCCTATGACAACACACTGATTTAAGACAAGCTCTGCTCTTAAGGCAGGTAAAATCACAGAGAACTCCATGCCAGGATTTCTCCCAGAGAAAAAAAGAGCATTCATCTGACACAGTAACCTCTGTAGCTGCTTCATCCAACTACACACACGAGTTGCTACTGGTGGTTTGCAGCCTCTGAGCTACTCAGAGGCAACTCCTTGTTTGCACACTCTCACTCCCTGTAAAGGCCGGAGTATTTCTCACTGAGCACACAGGAAGATATGTCAACTCTTCTCGTGAAATTTTTAATCTAGAAGTTACTCTTAAATAACCAGCACACAGCAAATGTGTGCTAAACTCCAGCTAAGGGAGCTTTTGTTGGTGCAGCTGTACCCTAAGCATCACAAGCAGCAGAAATCACTGTCTAGCTACTTAAAGAACATTAACTCCCTCAACATTTCTGAATACTTAGTTTTGCTCAAAAATGACATGCCTAATTAATATGCACGAGCTGTTTGACACTGTTAAGGAGTATATTGTGAATATTCATAAGTTGAAACGAATCTAGCAACAAAACAATGTAATTTGAAAAATAGAAATCTTCTTTAAGAAAACCACTTAATATTGTTTTTTAATCAAAAACTTATTACTTGGTTTACTTCCGCTAATTTACCATAGAAGGTTATATACATATATAGTTCACTTATGATTTACATTTTAACTGTTCAGAAGCAACAACCTGACACAGAATATAATGAGCTCCATACTTTCCTGAGCCCCACTGCTTTGTTTCCCTATAGTGCTGGATCTGCTTCTCTGTAGGACTCATTTTAGTGCTCGTGTTCCCTATTATTTTAGGCATTTAAAATATCTCTGCTCAACAATGCTTTTGTGTTTAGTGTACTCCTTCTGCTAATTAGCACTGTCATACTGTCCTGGGATGACTTTATGATGCTGAATTGTATCCCTTTTCAACTGTTCAGCCTAGAAATAAGTTCTGCACCTTTAAGATTGGTTCTGAGAGCAAAGAGGGAGAGAAGAAACAGTTTGTTTTCCTCTGCATTCCTCTCACAGACTCTGCACTCTGCAGAACGGATGGACAGTGAGAGCGAGCTCTCCTTTGCTTTTAGTTAGTTCTTAGCTAGCTGAAGCAGAGAAGTTCCCCACACTGTGTTTATCCTTTTTTCTTGGAGCTGTTCAAATCTGCTCTGGACTGAAAACCCAAAAATACACCTGGGGCTCACCGGGGCCTGGGATGCAGCATTTTCCAGCACAGGAGGGACTGATAAGAGACCGAGTGAGCTGACCTACAATCCACAAGGACTTTCTAAACTGGCCATCTCTTCAGAACAGCAAGGCATTCTATTGCTTAATATTATTAATTTTTCATGTTTGTGAATACTTTGCTCATTAAATAAACATTTTTTTTCCACTTTTCT
>VWYI01001386.1:4525-82239 GCA_013399455.1 Anthoscopus minutus | reverse complement strand
CCTGCCACAGCCACCCTGGCTTATCTATTTTTTATCTTTTTTTACCTGAAGCAGTCACACTGCTTTACATCCTTTGCTATACTAAGAAGATCAAGATTTTCAGTTCTTTCTTGCAAAACAATTTTCTGATTTTCTTAAACTTTATTCTTTATTTAATCTTCCATGTACCTTCTGAGAAATTGCTAACAATGGCAAATCTTGTTAGATGTCTTTGTTAATTTTATGGAAATATCCATCCAAATAGCTACTGAAAGAAAAAACAGAACTTTGTCTTATTTTAAGAACATGAAGAAGGCTATAACACCTTAGAGAATCTGCCAGGCTTGAAGAGATTGTCAAAGGCTGTACACGTTACTGTTGGAAGGACAATTAATTTGGATCAAAATTCCTGAACAGTTCAGTTGGATGATCTGTTGTCTGTATTTGAAGAAGTCTGTGTTTACATTTCTTTCTCAATGACTTTGGATAGACCTTCTCGAACAGCAACTAAAGCTTAATGTATTTCATAACTATTGTGGACAAAAGGAACCAAACAGCATAAAAGGTAACCAAAGATAAGAAAAAAAAGTTGAACTTTTCTGACCAGCTTTAAGAAAATAAGACTATTCTGAGCATTTTCACCTTACCTTTTCCCAAGGAGTCACTTGACAGAAAGAAAATGCTTTACAGCAAGGTTTGTCTGCTAAACAACCTAATCAAAATATTATTAAACAATTACACTGCAGTAGGCTGTTTAATGAAGTGTTTTCAGTGCAGTTTGAACATTAATAGCAACAGTGTTAAGCTGCTTTGTGCTCTGTGTATCAAACAGCCTGGAGTAATGTGAGCTGACTAACAGTCAAATAAAATCTTGAAGCGCCTTTGACAGATAATATACTTGTGCCAGGCTAAATCTTGTCATGCATTATTATTGAGCATTGAAATGACAAAAAGGAATGTCATGAGTTTCTATGTAGCATATATCATAGTTAGCTCCATGATAACAAGGGGCCTTCTGCACGCTTCCTCAAAGCTGTCCCATGCTCTAACAGGGATTTGAATTGGAGAAGGAGTTTGAAGCTGCATATTTTGTAGCTGTGAGGAAAGAAAGTTTAGATTTCTGTTCAGATTCAGAAAGTCCTGAACTGTATCTAAGGGTGCTGCAGCAGCACATAACTTACAGGTAGTCACTGGCTCCCACAGGATCAATTGAATTTAAAAAAAGAGAAGAATACTCAAGAAAATCAGGAAAAAGTCTGTTTGAGTCTTCAATTTAGTTGACTACAACTTAACTAAAGCTCTGAGATTTGTAGTTTTAGCAAGAGGCCAACAATAGGGTATCCAGCTCTTGAATGGAGAAATAAGCAGAGTACTTAATGATTTCATCTGCAAAGCAATAATCTAAATTTCATTAAGAAGATCCAGACTAAATATAAAACAAGAAGGAAAATCATAGAGTAAGAAAGCAGAGCTAAATCTGGATTTCAATATGGACATCCTAGAGACAAGTTGCATTGCTACTAACATAAGTGAGGGAAATAAAGGGTGGATAATATGAACTTTTGAAACATTGCAATGAACTTCCACAGTTATCACAGCTACTCAACTGAGAATAATAACTAATGAGGTATAGTGAATCATCCTTAAAGGTGATTTAAAGTTAATGTCAGTTCCACTTCTCTACCACCCTGAAACATCTGAACTGAGGTCATGCTTTCTCTTTGAGTAACTCTGCTGCATGTTGTGGAGAAATAAACAAAGGTTTTCACTGGTTGAGAGAGTAAGCACCTAGGGACTACAACTACCTCTGTAAAGTGGCTGAGACATCGCCTTCAATATGAGCCTGAGTCAGTATGGGTGCCTCGATGCACTCTGCACCCTGGGTGATTTACAGTGGCGTTGCTCAGAAGCCTTGCCAAAGCAGGGAGAAGCTCTTGCCATCTGCTTCTCCTCACGTTTAAGGGGAGGCTGAGCTCCAATAATAATGTCTTTTAGTCCCAACCTGTTCTGTCCCTGCATCAGTGTTTCTGTACATGTGCTTTGCCAGGAATGTGTGTGGGCTTTTATAATTTTATCCTCCTGCTACAGCAAGACCATAACTGTTGATGTTAAGATGAGGGCAACAAGCACTGTTCTGGTGGTAAAATATAATGTCATCTTACAGCACTAAATCTTGCATACTACTGAACCCACTCTACTGAGGAGAGAGGAGCAATTTGCATCACAGTGGTGGCAGGCTGAGAGTGTAGGAAAAGTTGCTGAGCTCTAAATCACTTACACAGCTTACTTTATGAACGCTCTACAGCAGCTTGTTCAGTTTCTTATGACACCTAATCATTTTTACTCTTGTATGAGAAAATTTAATGTGAATTTTACTGTAATGGGTGGAGATTGGTGCTGAAGCATATTTTCTTAGCATCTATGGAAGCCAGCAAATTTAGAACAACATTTTGTCTCTCTTTTCCTACTTAGCAACACAATGCACAGATTACAGTAATTCTCTCTTCTAAACAACTTCCTCCACTTCCAAAAATATCTTTTTCCACACACCATCAGAGTGTTTCCTAACAGCAGAGAGAGGGCCCTAGAGGGGTGGTTGCCATGAGATAATTGGATAACATACTCCTGAGATCTTGAGGTGTCGGAGGCACGGCTTAGCTGTGCTTTGCCTCACAACACCCCAGGGATGTGATAGAGGCAATTGAAGTTTCTGTTTCCACTTATGCCTCATTGCCTCAAGCATGCCAGACCACTCTCATACAAACCTTGATGGTACTTCTGTGTCTAATATAGTCTATGCTCATGGGTTCTGCAACACGACAATTTCAACAGCAGTAGCTATAGCATGACACAACAATATTAGATGTAGCCAAAAAAAAATGAGGGGGAAAACCATCTCAAAAAAAACCACAGACTTTCATTAGCAGATGGGGATTTTTGAAAAACAAAGCATTTTATGGGAACATAGTTTCCCTGAAGGAAATTGCCAAACTGTTTATTTGCTCTTCTAATCATGCCTGTTGGAGGTCTTCTATTATCATATGAATACTTAAATTTCCATGGAGTAACATGGAACTGACTCCATTGTCATTGAATTTAGGACACACTGGGTTAAAATCCATGCTTCCTTTCTCTCCAGGTGTCTCTTCCTCGGTGACTTGGAGACTGGGAAAGATGTCACCATACCTGAAACCACTACTAAATCAGAATGAAGCTTTAGGCCTGAACATAGTTTTGGACTTCTGAACTAAAGTTGATGGATATTTTCCAGCTCTGTAAACACCCCCTATCAAGTAAAATATAGATCCTCAGCACAAATCACAGGATTTTCTTGTGAAAATGTTTTTTCATCAAAAATCATTCTGCTGTAAAATATTAGAAGTGTAATGAAGATAACAAGTCACAATTGCTAACAATGAAGCCTACAAGAAATATAAATTATTAGAATTTGAATATTAGAATGTAAATTTTGCATGAAAGACCAAAAACCCCCCATAAAATCTGGATCCACAGAGCCTTCAAATTTAATAAACAAATACTGAAGAAGAAAAAATGGGAAATCTAGATTTTCCTTATTTTCCTTTTTTTCTGGAAGACGTTTAGTCGAGTCAAAAAATAAGAAAACAATCCCCTGTTTCTATCACTCCAGGTTTTCCAATCCGTAGGGCATGGGCAGTCAAATATTTACTTCCAGCATGGTGGTAGAGCTAGTTTTTTCAGAAGAAAGCAAAGACATTGTAAAAATATTCAGCTGATATTTCCTCAGAAATTTCATGTAATAATCTGTAATGGGAAAGTTGCATGCTAGTGGTATGTTTCATAGAATTTTCTTTTCTTATTTTTCCTTTTCATTTACAGCTGATCTGCTCAGTGAGTTTTTTTTATTTTCCTCACTGAAAGTATGATTATAGGCTAAGCCCTACCTTTCAGAGTGCCACCAGCAATGTCTTTAAATTATTAGAAATGCAAGCACAGGGCCCTTTAAAAGACCTGAAATCTGAAACCAGTCAAACAAATTGATATTTCATACCCAAGTACTGGTATTACTGAAGTTGGATGGTTCCCAGTATAGCACAGTTTCTCCTATTACCTGCACTTTCATAGCATTTCACAGCAGAAGAAGTGATTTTCTTCTTTTCTTGTGTTGATTTCTTAGCATGCACTCTTAGGAGGTGATTTCATGAATTGATGTGGTTAGAAAGCAGAATTTGTTTGTTATTAATTAAAATATAAAGGCAGATCTATCACAAAGCATTCATGGTACTCTTCAAAAAACAACTTTAAGTAAAAGGGTGAGTAGGTAATATATTACATATTGTCAGGATCATACAACTTTTTTCCCTTAGGTATTAAGTTTTTCCTGATTTGTATTGTGTTTGTTTTTCCTCTTCAGACAGAAATAAAACTCAGCAGAGTTTTGTATCCAATTAAAAGAATTAACTCCCTCCAGTAATGAGAGAAGTGTGAATTATAACACATACACCTGCTCATATAATTTTGAAGTATTTATTTGTGGAAACATTTACACATTGGAGATGTTTGGTTATGTAGAATGTAATCACATTTATCTACCTAATACTTACCTACCCACTCCTCCTACACACCTGTGGCACACATTCTGCCACTTAAAAGGAGCACTTCTCTAGCTACCTATAACATTCCTACATTGCTTAAAGACCCTATGTGGGTAAACTGTGCATTTATTCACCTGACATTTTTATTAGTTTGGATGGTTGCCACATAAAAAGAAATTGTATTATGAGGTTTGGATGTTGCTTATTAGTTGCTGTCACATTTCATTGTTTGTTAATCTGCTGTAAATGAATTATCAAAATTGGTATATTTTTTTTCAAGGAGGGTGTGTTTTGAAGACCACATCATGTATAAGCAAGAAATCAGGTTAACACTAATTCTACAAATATGAGTATCGTACAACATAATTAACACATTTAATCTGTCTAAGATGTTGATGTTCTAAAAGCAGCATCTTCACTTGAACTCTTTGTGCTACATTTTTTTCTGTTAAATTAGATGATGCCTTTGGCCTGTTTTCCCAAACACACCTAGAAATGAAGCTACTATGAAATAATTCAATGCCTGGTCAATTGCAGAAGCAGCCTTCCTGTTCTATGGACATGAAATAACAAATCTCTGAATAATTGTATTAATGCCTGTTTGAATGGCTCTCAATATCCAAGTTCCAGGCAGAATGATTAAAAAGAAATACTTCCAGCCTCAGAAGAAGGATTTTCTAAAGACTAGAGTGATATAACTGGAAGTTCTAGAACCAGAATGTCAACATATCGCATCATTTCTTCTCTGTAATTACTAAGGGAGTTAAAATACTCTCAGACCCCCAAGAAAACTCAAACCTAAATACCTGGAAAGGTTAAGTCCTCCTCCATGTCTAACCTCAGAGCAGACAGTTATAACCAGAGCATTCTGAAAAAGTCATGCAAACTCTCACAACTTGCCTCTTGAATTCACCTCATTTTCTAAGTTCTGACTCACAAATGCACCGTACACTACAGCATTTTAAGTAGATATTAGAGTTATGCTGTCTTAGTTGTTTTTTAAAATTTTAAACTAGGTTCATTATACTACTATGCTTTAATACTTGACAGAATCTAAAATCTCCTTCATTAAGCCAACATCAAGTTTGGCTGCACTTGAGTTACACAAATGGTGCTTTAAATTTACAAAAGGATCACATAGATGTGGTACTGAGGATACTTCCAGTCTTTCTGAAAAATCAACACACCACCAGCCTTGGGTGTCTTTCACTTCTTCTTTTTTTCCCCATATTAATTTTGTAAGCTTCACAATGAAAATTTATAGACTTCCAAGATCTAACACAGATTCTTTAATGAATTTATGGACTTTCTTTCTCAGCTGGATTTGGAATCTCTGAGACTATTACTCTTATATGATTTCAACATTCATGTTGACAATGCAAAAGATATGTTTACTTTCATATTCATCTTCTGCTTTATAGGTAAAATCATGTGTTTATTTGGCTTTTCTGTTGTCCCTTTAAAAATGCAGGACTTGACAGTAAGAGTCTTCTTCCATACTTATCACTGGAATAGGCGACAGTTCTTCACACTCACCCCCTATATGGTCATGTCCTGGTTTAGGGCAAATTTGGGAGGAAACAAACCCACTACAAGTAGCACTTGAAATAATTATGCTTCATTTAGCATTACCACTTATGAAACCATTCTAGCTTTTTCTGTTTAGTTTCTGCCATCATCTGGTTTTTACATCTGTTTGTGCTCAGTAAATAGAACAAATATTCTTTACAATGATGATATTGTCATTTAAAGGCATACAACATTTCTTAACCTTAAAATAAGTTTTTAGATGTTTTTATTAACTTTCAATTTTTTATGGTTTTCCAATTTTTTTTAGGGTTTCTGTAGTTTTATCAACTAATTCTATTACACTAGCTTTCTTTTTCTTCATATGTTATGCCATTAATACTGTTTGGATTGTTTTTAATTTCTGTTCTCCAGTATGTTTTAATTTATGAGATTATTTTCTCCACATTTTAATACTCACATTTTCAATTATTTTATTCACACAGTTATTTATTTTTAAATTTCCTGGGTTTGATATCCTGAGTAAGCACTTTTTAAAATGTCTTCTCTGATGTTCAGAATGACCAGTTTCTAATAATCCTGTTCCTGTTTTATTATGGACTTTTTTGGCCCTACCAACCCTGAAGAATATTACCTGGATTTACCATAGACTTGGAAGAGGGAGGAATTATGTTCAGCTATCAGCAAAATGAACAGGACAAAAAGAAGAAGCTACAAAATCTGGTGTAAAATAAAGGGGCAGAATCAGACTTTTTGTTCTTCAAAATATAAATCATTTGGCTAATGTTCATTCCTCAAGTTCATCTTCAGAAACTAAAAGTGTCCTATAAATGCTCCTCAGGAAAATATTATACCCCAGACACATCTCTAGATCTAAGCACACAATTTTGGAGCTAGTCACCAAAATAGGAAACAACTAAGCAATCTTCCCCTGCGTGGACATTTCAGGAAATTGGTAATGAATGCCCTAGTTTGGTTTTCCTTTAGTGCTACACATCAGTAAACAAAGGAGGAAGGAGACCCACTGAGGATAGTTTTCAAGCTGTGGTTTCTTGAAATTCTTTGGTAAGATCCTTGTCAGTGTGATGAGAGAATCTTTTTCTCACTCACTCAACCCCAAGATGTTTGAAAGAAATATTTTATCTTTTTTTCTTACATTCTGGCAAGTTTTCTATTGTTGCTCTAATTTCTTGAGAAGGATTTAGGTTTCTTCTGATGTTGTCCTTGCATGGCACACACATTTTGTCTTTTCTAAAGCCAGGCTTTCTCTGCTGCTCAGGGAATGAAAAGCTATCATACTAAAAAATCCTGTTGAAAAATCACTCTTGATCATTGCAAATAATGTTGATATTATTGTTGTTTATTTATGCAATGGTAAAAATAAAACTGTTGGAGAAAATTAAAGGATTTCTGGAGGTGACTGTTGGCATCATGCAAATTTTTAGTGTACAACGTCTCTTATGTTACTGTTGGTATCTTGGAGATTTTTATTACTCAGTACTATGAGTTGCAAAAATCCTGAAATTAAAGAGCAGAAGTAATAACCTGTGGAGATACTGAGGTATGAATCATGAAGTGACATCTTGAAATTCAATGACAAAATTGAGAAATGAAAAAATAATTTTTTATCCCTAATCTGAGGGATAAAAATTTATTTATCTTAGAGCTTCTTGCACTGATGTGTTTGATTTCACAAGTAGACCTTGACAGCCATAGTTAACGGATTTAATTCACACGCAGAACAGCTATCCTCTCTTTCTGGCTGCCTTAAGTAAAAATTTTCAGAATCATTGCTTTGAGTGTATGTACGTAAATAAACCAATGCTGAAGAGACCTAAATAAAACAACACTAAACAGACTTTCAATCAATTTTAGGGCAGGCAAACCTGTTTTTTTTTCTAGCTAAGTGACATTCTCAAAATGTGTTCAGTTCTGTTTAGTCACAGTCCAGACAGCTCATAGAATCCCAACATTTGCATATTTGATGACACCCAGGATTAATCACTAAGAAAGTTTAATATTCCAGAGGTAGCCAGACTTTGCTATTTGGTCCAAGGTTATGAAATAGATCTCATCTAGTACATTTGCATAAATTTAGCTCTTGTGCACCAATCATTTTATATGTGTTTCAAGGTCAAGAGCCGTATTATTATGCAGAGGCAAGAGTTATCATGCAATCAAAATACAATAAACCATTTTGAAACACACTGAGGACTTAGGGTTTGGATTTATCAAAAATAAAATTAAATAAAAAAAAACCCAAACAATATAGGAAATCTTTTTTCATAAGCATCAAATAATGTAACAAGGATTAACAAGCACAACAGCTGGAACGGTTCCAAATGAACATTAGAGAATTTCTTGGTGGTTGTATGGGAGAAGATTCAGTGCCGCAAAAAGTTGTCTGCATAGCCTGGAGAATCTCTAATTTTGGAGCTTTACTCAGGTAAACACAGCTGACCTGATCTACTGTTAATGTCTCCCATCCATCTAGTTCATGGAAAATAAAAAAATCTTACTCCAAAATATGAGGAACAGCACTGGAGGTAATTTGGGAAAGATTGTGTTTGTTGAATGCTTGCACTTCTATTTATGTGTGTCTTGTTTAAAGTTGTCTTTCATGGTGGAAGCATGTAGGAATATAATTGCCATGAAAGCCACTATGGCAATTATTCTAGTAATGAAATCCTGGAAGGGTGCTCAGCTTCACCAGACTGCTTCTGTTTCAGCCATCCATTTGTGATTATCTCTTTCATTTTTTCCATTATATTAAATTTTTCTCTTAACTATGTTCTTTTAATAGGGACTTAAAAGCTCACATTAAAGAATGAACTTGTAAATGTCAGGAAACTTATAAACTTTAGGGTTTTTTGTGAGTTTTTTTTCTTATTTTAAAACATTGCCAAGAAACTATATAGGTATAGGCATACTCATGTGTAGTCTAAAGGTAGCAGTGAGTGTTTTTCATTCAGTACAGGAAATAACTTCTTTCTGTGATTTTCATATTGCTGTGGATGAAAGAAGTAATCCAAGCTCTTTTGCACTAAATTTAACAGAAGAGCAGTTATCTTTGCACAACTAACATACTTGGTATAATCATCTGAGCAACAGCATGATGCATAGCTCTTTCCTGTGAATGCATGTTTTAGATGTCTACATTTGGTTGAAAAAGACTTATTAGTAACTCACTGTTAAATAAGGATCTTAGATGTCTACCTGCCTCATCCCGCTTATATGTGGATATGGCACTTGAGGGCATGGTTTAATGGTCAGTATGGTGTTGCTAGGTTGACAGCTGGGCTGCATGATTCTAAAGGTCATTCCCAACCTAAACAATTCTGTGATTCTATGATAAACCCCTTTGCCACAAAGTTTCAATAGCCCAGAATTTACTAGCATCCATTTTATGCTTTTCAGGCAACTGTACAGAATACTGATGCCACTTCTTGTCCATAAGACAGAAACTTCAGGAAATACAGCACTAGAAAGAAGCAGCAGGCCTTTGGGCAATGTGAAGCCTGTCCTTACACAGGTCAAATACTAGTGAGGGCTGTCAAGTATTAGTTTTTCCATAGTTACTGATGTAATTACAGGTGAAGCAGTATAAACAACAGTGAGAAATGTAATAAACTAAAAGCCATAAAAGTCATATAGCACATTCCTAGAAGCAGCTGAGTAACAGATCCTAACCCAAAAACCTTGTGGAAACTTACTTAAAATTTAGCTGCTGTCTTTGGAAGCACCAAGACCCTTTAAGTGTCCGAAATGTTAGTTTTTTTCACCTAAAAGAATACAGATTATGTAGACATGAAGGCTACTATTTTTAATCTCTTTTTCTTATTAATTTTTGTTCAAATTACTAAAGGACTGATGTGGTAACAAGCCTGCAGTGGGTACAAAAATGAAGCTTAACAAACCTGGAGCTGCAGAACGTCAGAACGCACGGTTGCATTCAGCTCATCAGCAAGCAAATGTCCAGTAAAGACGCATAACACCAGCCAAAACTAGTGTTGTCTTTTTATTCACTATAAAGATAATTTCTGTATATGGAAATGCAGATTATCAAAAGGTATTGGAGCAGATGGAAGAATTGCAGTGAGAAGAGGCTGCAGAAAACACGAGTTCTCACTGAAGTTTAATTCAGTTAAGAAGTCAATCAACCACCAATCTCTGTGGAAATTAGGCTTTCTGATCTGTTGAAGTGAAAGATTCCCATGTGGTTAATCTTCTGCAGGTGATAGGTGACTAGCTCTATGATTATATTACATTTAAACCCTGTCCAATTTCCATATGGTGGGAAGTCTTGCAGTTATTTTCCCACAGAAGGACTCAGTCGTGAGGATATCAGATATGTTCATTTAATAAAGTATGCTGGTGTTAGAATTTGAAAACAGTTTATTTAAAATATGCCAAAAAGAGACAACTGACATATCTAAATTAAAAAGCTTCATACTTAGAACACCTCAAATGTATTAAAGACTCAAAGCTTATTCTTTCCTCTGCAAACATATATCTTTTTTCATTGGAGTATTCCTTGGTCTGAAAAAGGAGGAGAGTGTAACATTCAACTCACTTTTTTGAAGTATCTCAGGCTTGGTTTAAAAGACTGGTGATGTATAGGAAGAAATGGAAGGAGTGTATATTATATTTTCTTCTATCAAAATGTTTTTGTTACTTAGTCACTCTTGGTTTAATGCACATACACAAATAATTTTTATAAAAAACTTGAAATAATGGTGACTTTCTATGACATAGGACTAGGACAATATTATACATCTACACAGGTTTCAAGGATTAAAATATATGTTATTAAAATATTAGTTGTGATCCATGTTCACTTTTTTTAATGCAAATACTAGCTTGTCAATCATATAAAGCACTGAACATTTAAAAGGCTGTCTCTGGAAACTATTATGTGACTAATTTGAGACTTTTTTCACTTTTCCTTTGCATGGTCATGTTATGTTAGTCATCGCACAAACAGTCCATAGAGGCCCAAAGATTTATCCCCTTGTATTTTAGCACGGGCAAGCACTCTGAGAAAGCTAATGTATAAAAGTACTATTTGTCTGAGAATAGTTGTATACTTTGATGGCTTTGAAAAAGCCTTAATTGAAATTGTTTCCTGTAGTTTGGCTTGTAAAACAGAAATGAGATTATTCTCTCATATAAATGGGACAGTGTTATGTTCTGAATTATTAGATGTTAATTTAACATCATTTGACTACAGTGAAATTATGAAAATATGCTATACATTTTTATAGACACAAATATCCTATTTATAATGAATTTTTTTAAGTTACAATTAAAGATGGGAGATTTAAAAATAGTCACAAACTCATAATAAATTTTGTAGACTGTAGGAGTCATTTATCTATGCAAAACTTCGTCATTCTATCTCTGTTCAATTATGTAGGACATTCCACTAACTCTAGATGTACTCTACCTTGTACAATGCATCGTTAAAGAATACATTTAAAATGTCTAATCTGTATTCATTTACTATGCAACTGGCTCACTAAAGTTAATTAATTAATTGCATTGAATCTGAAACATTAAGAATGTGGTCTCATAAGGTCAAAATTAGGTTGTAATTTTAAAAAGTATTCTAACAGTCCATTAGATGCATTAATATAAAATAGAAGAGTTTTCTGAGTTCTGCAGTATTTCCTCCTTTTCTTCTCCCAGTGTATTGGAAGTAGTTATTGGCATAGTTACAACTTGATTTGATTTTGATTCACAAAAATTAATGTTCATCTGTCATCACGCTCTCCTGCTGAGCTGTTTTTTTTCACCAGTCTGTTTATCATATTTTTGACGGTATAGATTCCGTCACTTTTTAAATTGTTTTGCCTAGTGCAATTGTAAGATCATTAATAATTAAAAGAGAAAGATTAATAAATAAATAGCATAGGATACAATTTAGCTGAGTTGGAGATTCCATCAGCTGTGAGTCAACATTTACAGTTATCAAAAAATATTCATGGCTGATGGAAACAAACCAGCAATTGATTCTGTTCTTAGAGGATAGCTATCTTAGTGGGAAAATAAATAAAAATGTAGGGCTCCCTGAGGACATGCGGTTTTGTCTGAAAAATAAACAAAAATCCTGCATTATCCTGTGTTCTAAAACAAAAGGGTAGTGTGCTTTCATATCTCAAGATTATGACCAGACATATAGATCTTCAGCTTTTCAGCTGTGATCCAATAATGTAAAACTGATACTTTTTTTCCATTCATAAGCTCAATATTTTTCAGCAGCAGCTATCTTGTTGGTTAAAAATGTTTATTAACAAACTATGTTGAATGCATTGCACAGGCCTATTCAAGCAAGTAAAATACAAGATATGACATCTTAATCCTTAAACAAAGGCTTATTTTTTGCACATTTGTCCATGTTCAGCAGGTGACAAACCGATTTCAGTTTCCACAAATATTTATGAACTCCATGAATGACACTTAGAGAGACTTTAATTTGTAACTATTTAGACTACCACAGAAAATATCATAAAAAGGGATATCTGAATGATTGACTATTAAAAGCATGTAAATGCCATTTTGTTTTGCTCAGGTGGATAGATAAGCACTTCCTTAAATTTAAGGTGTGTGAATTGCAACTCATTCACCCCATGGGCATTCAGTCTTCTTGGACAAAGAATTTGTCTTTCACTATTTTTCACATCCTAGGTAACATAGGAATTTCTGGTGCAGGTCCCAAACACCACTAGCAATCATTTACATACAAGGCAAGGAGAATACATTACACTAATTTACCATAACAGAAAAAGAAATGCTATAGCTCTGAAAAACTTTCAAATAAATATGAATCATATTCTTCTCTGCAAGAATATTACTGCCTTGCAGATTTGAAGGGAACTTAGATTTCAAGTTTTAAGGCCAGGAGACTTAAAAACCTGATTCTTTCATCAAAACTGACTTCCTGCAAAGTACCGGAAATAAAATTTTACCAAGAAGCACTGATACCAGGTTCAGTAAATTGTCACTGAAATAGAATAACTCTGAATCAATGTCTCTAGGTGATAAAGTATATGTCAACTGCTTTCAAAGTTGTTACAACACTGAAGGGCAAAAATATGGTGATTTTTTGGCATTTCCATTCATTTCCATTTTTTATTTTTCTAACTTCTTTTTCATATATTGAAATCTGTTAATACATTTTCCATATCAAAAAATACTCTATCTCTTCTCTTTCCAGTCTCAGCCTACGAGGTCTGTGCAGCCTTACCTTGAATACTGCATGTAGTTTTGGGCAACACAGCGTAAGAAGGTTATTAAAGTATTAGAGAGGATCCAAAGTAGGGCAGCAAAGAGGGTGAAGGGCCTTGAGGGGAAGACTTAGGAACAATTGAGGGTAGTTAGTCTGTTCTGCCTGGAGAAGAGGAAACTGAGGGGAGACCTCATTGTGGTCTGCAATTTCCTCATGAAGGGAAGAGGAGGGGCAGGCCCTGATCTCTTCTCTGTGGTGACAGTGACAGGACCCAAGGGAATGGCCTGAGATTGTGTGAGGGAAGGTTTAGGCTGGACACTAAGAAAAGGTTCTTTACCCAGAGGCTGTTTGGAACAGGCTCCCCAGGGGAGTGGTCACAATATCAAATCTGACAGAGGTCAAGAAGCATTTGGGAAAAACTCCCAGGCACAGAGCGTGTCTCTTGGGGATGGTGCTGTGCAGGGCCAGGAGTCGGACTCGGTGATTTTTGGGGGTTCCTTCCAAATCAGCAGATTCTGTGAAATGTATTGTGTAAAGATGAGTCTTCTGGGTCAGTCATCTCATGCTCTTTTCTGATGTAAGTAGATGGAGCTTCTCTAAGTTTCTCACAATAAACTGTGTCTTCCAAGGAAAACGATCACTCTCAGAGCCTTCATATAATATCTCTAGAGAAAAGGAACAGTTTTCCTGTGATGGTGTCACTTATACTAAATTATGACACTGCCTTCTGAGTAGAGGTCATCAAAAATATTCTGGATTTACTGAGGAAAAAATTAATTTGGCTGCCTGACAACAATTCACCTATTTGAACATGCCAAAAGTTTCTAGCAAAATGATAATCATCCTTATTAGACATTAGTTTGACACTACAGAATGATACACCCCATTTTTAGCTGTGTGTTAGGAAAAGAGTTATCAGCTAGCCACAGCATCATTTCTGCTTGAGGAAAAATGAAAGCACAGCTCCCACTTATCAGAAGTTATGAGGTACACAGTCTGAGCATGTAAGAGATATTCTATGTTTTCTCTGTTCACACTGTTCTACAGTTTATCAATATTTAAACATTCATTGCTATAATGTGGAAATACAGATAAACTTCTTTTCAGCTCCATGTCCTTGGAAGTTTCAGCCATTGGTGCTCTGTTTCAGAAATAATTTAATTCCAATAACAAAGATTCAAGGAAGCTTGTTTTAAAAAAACTTGTAGTAAAAAACTTGTTTGAGATGTCGAGTCCTATTTTCACATTTGGTTTCTGGCTGATTTAGAGTTAGATTTTTTATGTAATGCAGTCTAGGAACAGCATTTACTCATTTCATGGCCCCCTTGTGATTCACTTTGAGCTTTTCATCTTCCAGAATCCTTAACATCATTTTAAACTTAACTTCTCAAACGATACTATCATTCACTCTATAAAAATGACCTTACAGGATTCATTGCTTCTATACACTTAATTTCTTTAAGGGATATGTAGGTTGATCACAATTAGCAACTGTTTATGCTACTTTGCCAGTCTCAAAAATGGAATTTTCTTTTTTTTTCCAATAAGAAAACAAAAAGGTATGCTTTTCCACTGGTATTGGATGAAATACTTTACAGCCCCTAGGTTAAGAAGTAAAGTTGTAAGCATCCTATTAAATCAATGTTGTAAAAATTCTTCATGGAAATTTACTTTGAGCCTTCTTTAAAATTAGATTTTTGACACTCAAAGCGTTTTATGTATTAAATACACTATTTTAATAATTAATGTTAGGAGTTGCCAAATCCAGAATAGAGGTGAGCCTGTCGCAGTTCTGCATTTACAGGTACAGCTAAAATTTAGGTTTAATAGGCATTCCCCACAGGGACATGCAATCCATAAGGTTCTCTGTAAAGTTGTCTTGTCCTGATGAATGTTGAGCCCAGATCCTGGCGCTGGCATCCTCCTGGAATGTCCTGGAAAGAGACAGGTCAAAGACATATTTCTCCAAGCTGTTGGGGTTGTGCTTTGTCAGCTCTGCCTCTGTGCATCCGTGTGCATATGGATTTTATCTTAAAATCACACACTTTCCTGCTAGATAGGGACTGGTTTGTCTACACTATGGGTGGGATTCACCATGAATTTGAGTTTGCACGAAGATCAATAACACCTGCAGTACTTACAGAAAATGACATATAATTTATTCGACTCAGGTAAAACTGAATGGTAGGGATGTGGCATGAGAATATGCTCAAGTGGATAGCTGGGAAGAAGGGTACAGAAGTAAAACAGGCAGCCAGTTAAAGGAGATACTTTCCTTAACCCAGAATCAGTATTTCAATGAATAAGAAGGTTTATTTGACAATCTTAGGCTTTAGTTAATATTCTGAAGAAAAGTGAATATAATCCTAGGCAGCATGTCCTTTGAGAGAACGAGTGTAACTAATACTTTTCTTAACATCTTCCAGCAAACTCACTTAGTTGAATTTTTTACTGTTATTAAAAGAGAGTTAGTCTCTATTGACTAAACCTATTGCCTATTCAAGAAGGAAGATATAAGAAGTTTTCACTTTTTGTCATGTTAAAATGATAAGAACATGCTGGTTATCAAAGAGGAATAAATTGAGCCTAATTAAAAAGATAAACATAAAATGTACTTATGGATATTTTTAAATGCATTTTACAAAAGTTTATGTTTTCCAAGACTGTCAGAATGTAATCAAAGACAAGTAACAACATTTTCTATTGAATTAACCAAATGCTAAAATTTTTGTCGGATTTGTTACCGTGACATGCAGTTAGATTTGATTTATTACCAACTGCTTTATCAGCAGCAGAAGCTACCATATTGAACAAGTTAATTTAATTAATTTAATATCTATATCATGAAAAATATAGACTACATAGATTACTCAGAAAATAAAGTCCATATACTCTCTCTATATTTAATCCAAAGATTGAGTACATGGGGCAGAGTAGTGTGAAGTCACAATTGTAATACATATGAGATGTTAGATTGCCAGACTGCACTCAGTGTTCTTAAAAATTATATTTTAATTAGAACCTTTTAGCTGCTTTTAACTTACAACATTTTCTGTTTTCCAAATTTTGTTCAATTTTACATACAAATATGTTGAAATATCAATGTTTAACGCAACATTTCCTATCAGAAGTATGCTGTTGAAAAAAAATTCCACTTTCCATACATTGGTTCATTTTATGGAGAGTATAAACTGGATTCATTTTGTAGGGAATTAAATTAAAGGTCCTGGTCAAGTCTACAGGTTCAGACTGGGTTCCCACTAGGTCAGCTAATACCCTTTTATTTTCAGATGTTAGTCCATAGTGCTTGTAAGTTTTAGAAGCAAGCTCCATCACCAGTACAGCTAAGAGCTCAAACCATAAACTGGAACTACCCGCAAAAAAAAGTGATTCTGCCATCATCATGGCAAATATGAAAATGGAGAAAAATAGAATAGTCCACAGATTTACATATGAAGAATAAAGGTGTCAGGACAACAAATGTGCCATCTTTTTTCAGGTTGCATGAGAAGAAAAATTTCTGAGTAAGTCTTATGGTTGAGGACAGGCTGCAGTTGTACAGCAGTTCAGTGAACAAGTTCAGTGAACCAGTGAGCACACAAACACCAAATAAACCAGTTTTCTATGCATTAGAATAAGACCAAAGCATATACAAACATGTGAGCAGATTTTACACCTGGCTAAAAGTCAAGCATGCAGTCAAAGCACACCTAGCTCTTTGGCTGAACTGGTTTTGACCATGCACTTTGGCTTTGGCACCAAGCTCCACCAATGATGAGATACAGGCTACAATCCAAGCCATTAATTTAACATTCTTTCATTCTGCAAGACCTCTTCTGAGGAAAAAAACAACAATGCAATAATAAAGCAAAAACTTTTTCATTCTTTGAATTATGTTCAACAAAAAGATGTCATAAAGCGTGAGGAACCATTGTAACTAACCTTCATTGAAGCATTTCTCTAACGGCAATTATTTCAACATGTTTTTGTTAAAAAGTGACATTTTCAAATACTGTCTTATAATAGTAATATAATAATAACCATATAGATAAATATCTGCATTTATTCCCTGAAAATATATTTATGGCATGCAGTCTACTCAGTTAATTTTATTCTCCCTCTAATCGTGTTGAGACAATGAAATTATTTGCACAACAATCACTTTTTAAATACAGTTTAAAAAAAGGAATATATTTTAATCTTAAATTTCAATTTTAACTACAGTAGTAGTTAGGTAAAATGAAAAATTCTTCTTTGACCGCCTTGATTCAGTATTCTGAACTGCGTAAAATACCCCCTATGTTGTGAGTTTTACTTCAGACTATCTAGCTTAGTCCCATTAACTATATTTCTTTAGATTTTCATGATGGTTACAAAGAGAGCTGTCATTATTATAATTTAATTCTATGAATTCTTGATATTTTTAATGAAGACCTAGTTCCTGTTTTGCATTTCCATGAAGATGTGTTATATTTCCATATAAATCAAAGATTTTAGCTAGGATAGGCATGTGTGAAGCATTGTCATATAGTTAATGATTATTTTTAATCAAAATAAAATTGTAGGAAATGATACATATCTCATTTGAATTATGTGAAGATAGTTTGAAATTTTTTTCTTTCCATTGTTACTGTACTATTATTTCATTATTTTTAAACAAAATAAAAATTTAAAAAACCTAATGTATTATGTCTATTTTGATGGGGGCTATTCAGACAGTCTGGTAATTCAGAAGTTTTAATTTGGTGTTTCCTGTCAGCCTTCTCTTTTTTTACTTGGTTAATTGCTATATAGTATTCCAACCATATTTTATTTCTCTTTCTACTAATTTTAGATATTTTAATTAAATATATAAAAGACAGTATCACCTCCACCAGGATACAAGCTGATTATATTTTTAAAGTTTCAAAAGCTAAGAATGTTTGTCACATAGTCAAGCAGAACATAAAAGTAATAATTCACATATAGTAATAGAGAAATTCATATACATTTATAAATAAATGTTTCATGGTACAAATTCAATTTAGAGGAGAATCTTTTGCCAAAAAATGAGAGGCCATGGTGCTGTATATCGTGTTTATATTCTCTGGAGTTCTGGATCCTTACACGCAATGGGACATACTGAAAGAAACAATTGGTTATATTGCCTTTGTATTCAGTGTCTGTCTTAACTTTGATCAATATATACCACAGATAAGAATTTTCAGACATGCACACAAAATTCCAATCTTGTTAAAGGTTAAGTTTTTATTTATTTGTTTATCTTTCCAGAGTTTGAAGTATCAAATATCACTTCTCATATTCTCAAGTTTTACCTAAAGAATGTCTTTTACTAACTTAATTTTGTCCAGTCATACCCAGTGGTGATAAGCTGAGGACAGATGGGCTGCCTCCCCATAATCTCAGAATTTCTGAACTTACCCACAGCCAAGATATACTTCTGTTTCCAAGACAAAGTGTTTTTGGAGTAATGGACATACTTGATGCTATGTTCTAATTGACAAATGAAAAGCCTCTCTACCTTATGCAATGAATGGATGATCTTTGTTTACCGGGATTTCATTTTTTAATTTTTCTAAAGTTTAGCTGCTCAGCTTTCAAGTTTTTAATGCACACTTTTTTATTATGTAAGAGTAATAATAAGGGTCTCTTCTTCAAGAGTCAGTGCTCCCCAGGTTACCTATCCAATGATAAGCATAATATAATTTATATCCTATGATTCTTCTGTCTTGAATTATTGTTTTTTGGAATGATGTTAACTCTGACAGCACATTTCAAAAGAAGAAATTTACTACTCTGCACAGATAATCTACCAGGTGGTATAGTTCTAGGATTTTAACACATTTTCTGCTTTTTTTTTGTGCGTGTTGTTTTTTTCTCTTACATATATATTACCTTTCCACTGGGAAGAGCAAAATAGGCTACTCTTGGAGAAAATGGAATAGCCTGATGGAGGGCTGAGCGAAAGGCTACATTTTGTAATTAATGTATTAATCACGCTATTTGCATGTCACTTAGCTAATAAGGGGCTGGATATTAAGCACTTCAATTGGTATTACTTTCAGGTAGAAGCAACTGGAAAGAAGAGTTTTGGAACGAAGGGGTATGCATCAGAGTAGGCATACAGTAAATGGAAATTAAACATGTCCTTCTGTTTTCATAAAGTTTTACATGAACACTTTCCAAACTGTAATGTAAGCTTGTATAAGATCGTTGTGCATATTTTTTGAGATCGATAAAAAAAGAATTACAGTAATTTGGTTGGTGGAGGGGTGAAAAACAAGTTCTAGTTAAATCTATGAACTATTGTCACCCAGTTTCGATTTTTCCAGCATAAAGAAAGAGGATTTTTACAACCATGAAGCTAGACAAATTTCAAAACAGTACAAAGTGGCTCTTCATTCTCAATGCAGACTTGAGTATACCTTGCCAGCACAGAGACGGTGACAGGGAACCCTGTAGAAAAAGATTAATGACACTAGAATTTACCAGCTTGGTGCTTACACTGCACTTTCAGTGTGCATGGATAAAGTGTTTGTTTTCCTTTTTAGATTGCTTACCACTGCTTGATTTACTGGGCAGCAGAGTGAAGACAAGTTTTTAAATAACTATGGCATTGCTACCACCCTTCTCAGCAAGCAACTGAACTTGTTTTAGATTACTTGTTCAGGGAAAATAATGTAGTACTTCTTTCTACCAGGATTTTCCTCATGAAACATGAATTTAGATGATACTGCAATTGCAACTCACTTCTGATTTCAGATATCCTTGAGATCCTTTGTCCATGAGGGCAAAAATCTATGAGCAATGATAGAATCTGTGAAAGGATCCCTAAAACATCATATAGGTAGTGATTCCTTCCAAATATACAAGGTATGTAAAAGTCAAAACTATTAATATTGGTTTTCAGCAAGTTTAAAAGATTTACAAAGGCATCACAAATTTCTAAGTGGCTATGGTGCAAGATAACATCAAATGAAAATCTGATTCTTGGTTATTCTGTTGAAAACTCAATGACTTTAATTCAGCTGCAACTGAGGAAATGTACACAACTTGTGTAAAAAACACAAACTGCTTTCCTCATGTAATTTTATTACAGGTGTAACTCCACTGATATTGAAAGAGTCATATAAAAAAAAATGAATGCATTCTGTTCCAACTGGTGGAAAGATGCACATGGATAAATCAAAGGAAGACAAGTTTTATTCCCATCCTCTCAGAGGTTATAATGGTATGGAAATTATAGGGTAGTATAGAGTTGCTACTCATGGGATGGAATGTGGTTGGCATCCTTGAAACCTATTCCAGGGTGATTCCTCACAGCCACAGCCTGCAGCCACAGCACCTGCTAAGGGGATGGAACTGAGGGTGGAGCGAAGTGGAGACACCGCGGCCAGGAGCTGTGGAAACCCTTGCAGGGAGGGGAACTCGATGGTGCCTGAGAAACGGCATAGCACCTGTCAGCCAGGGGAGAGAGGGGAATATGTCCTGCTGCTGAGCCAGCAACTGTGGTGAAAACATTCTCCTCAGATTAACTTGGTTAATCACAGCCTAATTGTAATACTAACCCGCACCTCCATCCCAAAATTACTAACTACAAGATACCATCATGCATGAGTTCATTTATTTGGGCTTTTTCTTTAAAGTGATTCAAGAGACTTTTGCATTGCTCAGTAACAAATATATGGTTGATGAGAGTCACTCAGGTTCCAACTAAACATAAAGAAATTGTATAAAATTCAAGAATGGGGGAAAAGGTAGGGAAGACTCCACTGTAACTGCTGGGATCATTCTGAACTTGTCCTATAAGGACATCTGTTGGATAAGAACCACACTCTATCCATGCTGAATACTTTTCTGGGGATTAGAGCTTGTCTGTATTTTTCTTTGAATATGTTTCTGCAGTCAGATACTTGAACCTGTTGCAATTTTATATTAATAAATGGTGTAATTACATAAACTATATGAGTTCTTCATGGGTGCTGGCAGTCTCTGGCAGCAGGAACATAGAAAAAGAGGAAGACCCACTGAGAGGTCTCCCTTGTGCTGTCAGTGCGTCCCTGAATAAGTCAGCCAAACCACCTCCTGATCCAGCAGGACTGTTCAGGGAAGAGTCTCCATAAGAGGACACTCACAGACTAGGCATGCACAAGTGGCTCAGCTTTCTTGGGGCATTGACAGACAAAATAAATGCTAAGAATTGAGGGGATCTCCCTTTCTCATGTGAGACACTTGTAGACCATAATTATTTACAAAACATTACAGTTCCTGGTTGCTCTCCATCTTAGAAACTCCAGTTCCTCTTAGTCTTTTATTTGCACTTACAATGGATTTTGTGAGGGAACTGTCATTCTATGTGGATAAACTGAGCAACTTGGAAAAATACTGCAAGATTGTTACTGGAGAAAAGGTTCAAAAACTGACATGACCTGAAACATTTTTACAGTCAGAGGGCTGTCTGAGACATGCTTCATAATAAAAATTCACCTTCCCCATTAGTCAGAAATTGTACTCACTCCTGTTTTTAAGTGTGCTTAAATACACTGTCAAGTTTTAATTGCTTTACCTGTAGAAAAAGATCTACTTTCAGAAAGACTTTCTCCATACGAACAAAGGCGGATAATCACCTGAGGGAGAGGGAGAGCTCATGGCCTCTGATTCCACTAATGAATCACTCAGAAAAGGGAAGACTTGGTACTTAGGCTGAGGTTATCCAAGGTTTGACTTTGATATCATGCATAACACCAAAAATAAGAATCTTATTTTTTAAACAGTTTTGTTTAGACTTTTCACAGCGGTTGAGCAAAGATAATATGAAAAACCAGCAAGTGCCGCAGGCATGAAGGAGAAAAGCAATAAGAGGTGCCATCAACCTCTAGAGGACAGGTTAGAAGAGAGTCATTTTAGAATGACCCTTCAGATACTAAGGTCAGCTAAGCAGAATAATAATTGTGGTTTGTATACTGTAAAGAAATGTATAAAGAATGTAGTCTGGCTTTCCTTAAACACTGCACTTTATTTACAAAGGTGTAGTCTAGTTCTGAAGGATATGAGTGGTGGAGTGAAATGATGGTGTACTCTATATAAATGAAAATATACTAGTCAAATTAATGCAAAAATTTCTAATGTTTCAAACGTCATAAGGGTATTCTGAAAGGACACTACATTTTACTATGAGAAAGTGCTGTATTGTCAAATAATTTCTATTTTGGCCTTCAGTCTTAGCAAGAGAATATCTCACTACTGGCAAAGGCAATATTTTTATGTTTTGATATAATTTTCATGTAAAAAATAAAACTTCTTTCACAAATATTTTGATAAGAGCACAATGTTTTCCCTACATCTGTCTATATCAAGCTGTCATTATATCATCTAACAACATATTATCTGAATAATCAGGGCCTGCAAAACCATGTCACTGCAATGGCATGACTGATTCTCCAAATTTTCTTCCTCTTGGGAAGGAAAAATTTTAGCTGCCTCCCTAAACAGCTTGTTCCAGCTCTTGGTCCAAACTGAGAAGTCTAAAGCCAAGGCTGGCAAGTTACACAGCTTCTTTTAAGATGAACACATCCCCCCTCAGGGTCAAAAATGGGGGAAAAGAGGCTCAGGCCAATTTCAAGTGTATTACATTTATACCATTTCCTTGGAAAGTATCTCTGCTGGGTTTTCTCTCATCAGTAGTGCATAGTATTTTCTTGCTCCTAGTAGCAGACGCATATTTTAATATGGATGTCCAGGTGTAGCTTCAGAAAACTCTTTAATTTCTGGCTCCTGAAAGCTGATGTCCTATTTCTTGTTTAACATCTGTCTTGCAGGAGGCTCTTTACTCATCACAGTTTTAAACTGACTTAGTCAGGAATTTTGATTTATTTTCCCTCCATTGTGTTTACCCCTCCACATTTATGAAGAGCAACTAGAGCACACCATGCCCTTCACTTTAAGTTCTTTAAATTAGATTCTCAAAATCATTCACTGACCTAGCATTTTTCCCTCCCCTTTTATATTTTATATTCCTTTTTTTTTTTCCATGTTACTTTATGCAAATGTTGCATTTATATTCTTTGGGAATGTCTTAGCCATCAAGGAGCTAATCACTAGTTCCACTGCTAAGAAAAGATGCTGCCTTTCAAAGAGACTTAGAGGTCTGTTGCCTTGAAGAGAGGAGGATAAATGCATCCTTTTGGATGATTCCTCTACACCTCATTATTAAAAATTATGAGAAACATGACAACATCATAGTCTAGTTTAAACTGTGTGAGTCTTGTTCTCATTAAAAAAGTTGAGATTTGGTAATTTCCTGCAGACTTTCTGGTGTTACAACCTGATCTGCCTAAGAGGTAGGAGTACTAAGATTAAGTAATGTTAGTATTATTTACATTGTTGGATAGTGAAGATTCGGGATATTTGTGGAACATTCTGAGGGATACATTGGCTATACTGTTTGTAGTCAACAGGTACATGCAACATATTATTTAAATGAGTATCTAATAGTAAATTTTATGAGTTAGATCCAGCTCAGTCAGTTTAAATGTCTGGAATGTGCTCCAGCTTTAGGTTTGAGGCATAAAGGTCCTTTTAAAAGTTTCCTCTATTTTCAGGAAGACCTTTCAAGTTCAATCTTGTTGACAGCCTCCCCAGAAAGATTGGTGCCTCGTTAAGCTTCAACACCTTAATGGTGGAATGCATGTCATCTAACCTCCAAATGATAATAATGCCTTATTTTTTGGAATGGGATCGACTGCCTTTGAGAGGGGCCTATTCATCTATTTTAAAGTGATGTTGTATCAGTGTTTTAAGCCAATATGATCTATTGATCCAGCAGCCCATCTGATACTCCTGCATTGACATGAGTCCCCTAGGTATACCTTTGATATACAACCATTCAGTCCATATGACAAAGGTTCAGATTGGAAAGGAAAAAAAGCAAGCCTGAACAGTATTCTGCACTAAATTAACTAAGCAGACATTCAGATAAACTAGTAAAAAGCGTAGATTTTCATTCAGATAAGGTCTTAGACACATCCTAATATGCTCATCTCCACTCTTGGTTGTGACAAAAATTAGCAACAAATGACACTGCAAAAGGAAAACTGCATGTGGGTAGCAACTACCTCTGCAGTTATACTTTCAGAGGGTGCAATTGTCAGCCTGCAGCAGGCAGCAAGTGTGTGGGATGGTGATGAGGAGCTGTCAGTAGGCTGTGGTCACCTCTTAATCTAGATCAGCAGCAGCTGGAACATCACATCCAACTCTACCCATAGTACTCTATTATATTTAGGAACTGTTGAATATTTAGCACAGAAGCTATGTCTTCTACATAAATTAGAAGATACTGCAATTACATTTTCTCATGTCACTGATTTCATTAACTATTAATTATGGTTCAAGTGTAGCCATGGACTGAGTCAGATAAGGTGTCATGAGTTCAGTGCTGCTTTACATGAGCAAGAATGAAATGTTCCTTCTTATACCAGTCAGTTCTCTGGAATGACATGGTACATTTCCCTGAATTGCAAAAAGCTAGAAGCAGGCTGAGATATGAAGGAACATTCAAAACCAAAAAGAACAGAGCATTTCTCACTTAACTAAAAATTACAAAACAAACAGATTTATTTCCACTTCTTAATTTATTTTTCAAACCAGGTATCTTTTATTTTTCTTTTTTCTTTTTCTTGATAAGCCCTTGGAAGGTCAAGGAAGATGGGAATCCAGTTTAAATGGATAAATAAAAAGGGACAAACTTACTCTTATGAAATAAACATCATAAAAATGTTCTGTATGGAAGAGAACACATAGCAATACAATGGAACAAGGAGAGGGAGTGAAAGTAACACCAAAACTGATGTGCAACAATAAATCTTAGGCATGTGCTTTTAAAAGCCGACTGAAGTAAGTAAAAACATTCCCCCTGCATCCATTAGTACAATGCTTGTTCCAAAGAACTCCGTATCCAAGAAAAATTGACGAATATTTATGGGAGAAAATATTTTTAAAAAGGAAATTTAATCATAGAACAATGGAATTTTCAGTTTGGGTCACTATCTGTCTCCAGGGGGAAGCTACATGGGAAATTCTAGAGGTAAAACAATAATAAAATTTCATGTACTTAATTCTGTATCCCAAAGGGTCAATTCTGAAGAAAAATTGAGAGATGTTTGTGCCATCATATTTCTTATAAATCGGTCTCCAGTGAAGGGGGAAATACATTGATTGCTGCTTGGGGTCTGAGGCAATGAGTGGAAATATTATTTTTTCAAACAATAAAATTGTATTTCAAATATAATCTTCCAGAAATTCTTATCTTACCTCCAAATAAATGTACCTTGCTAGATATGTAGCCATCCACCTGATTTCACTTGTTATATTAGTCTAATATAACTAATTGTTAAAGACTAAAGTTGGACCTCTTTTGTTTCCAAACTCTAGAATTTAATTACTGAGAAATAAATCTCTAAAAAAAAATAAATCTCTTTCTCTATTTTACCCCTATTTTTTCAGTGAATCTATCAGCTTAAAAGACTCATTTTTCCAAAATTCCATAAATTTAAATGAAGCATTTTGCTTACAGAAAATATTTCTTTTAAACATGTGTGTTTCAAACTCCTTGTTCACATTGTTAGGATCATTTTCTGGTTAAAACAGAGATATGACTCAGGAAATCTATGTTCTAGTTATCATGCTGTTACTGATTTACTGTGAGATTCTGGACAAATTCTTTTACCCTCTGTGCATCCAAGTCCTGTATATGCAAAATGAGGACGTTATTCACTGGGCTTTTTAGATTCCTTTGGAATCTTGCAAAGATGCTCAATGTTATGATTAATTATTACTATCTATCTATCTATATATATAGAATAATAAACACTGACCACATTGTAATGGCAAAGTTGTCTCTGGGATTTGTACAGTATTCAGATATGAGAAAATTAGAAGAACTATTTCAAATGTTAATCTAATGGTATTTGAAATTTGAGACAAAACAGAATGAAAATAGTTTTTTTTCTTTACATAACTGCAACTTTTTAAAATACAATCCCACAAAGCAAAAAATTAGTCTGGTTAGTTTTATATTTTGATTATTATGCCCACGTTTTTTAAAGAACAGCTGAATTAAATTTACGGATATTAACTAACTATACACTACTAGGAAAGTGCAGTATATTTCACTAAAGATGGTGGGGTTATAGTTTTAACCGAAAAAAATTCTTGTTTCCTTATTTACTAAAACGTATTTTAAATAAAAGATGAGTTTATAATTTTAGTTGTGTATCAGATTTAATGGAAATATAGTATAAATTACATATTAACTGCTATTTTAACTTGCCTTTTAGAGTGTCCAAAATTGGATCAGTTAATTCAGAATTGAATCTGTTAAATCAGAATTGAATCAGTTAAAGTACTCAACATCAAGAATAAAATCACCTGTATGGCAGTCCTAGTATTGTTTGAAATGAGAACTTAGCATGTTATTGTCATTTTTGTTCTGTACATGCATAAAAAGTTTTGCCATTGCAGCATTAATTACAAATTACCAGAAAATGAAGGATTTTGTCTTATAAACTTTTGAACTACAAGTATAAAATGAAACAAAAACATAAATGGAATTCAGCCATGGGAAATAAATATGGGAGCTCTTTATCATTTATGCTTTGTTATCATAGGAAATTATTTAAGTTGCTGGAAAAGAATTGTAATAGATAGTCTGCAGCCTTGTCTCATTCAGTGATTTGGGGGAGGTAAGATTCCCACCAGTTCTATAACACAACTCACTTATATCTGACTCGGGCTGGGAACACAGATCTTGTTTTCTGCAGACTCCTTACCATTAATGATGACTTAGAAGGAAAACCTCTTGTTCTGGGTTGATCCTGAAGTGCCAGCCTAATTGTTTGCCAAGCAGCAAAGTAACCATTGTTCCCAGTCATTACAGAGATTCATGTTAAACTGGTTTTCCACTCCCAAAATGTTGGAGTAAAAAAAATTTATGAAATAAGCAGTGTCTCATAAGATTAACAGCTTCAGGAAAGCATGCTTTATATAAAACTTATGTTGCATATGACAAGATAAACATTGGGCCATATGTTTCAGTAACACTTAATGCTAAAATTGCTTCAAAATCTTGTACACAAGATAAAATTACCTTTGCTGTTAAAGGAGAACCATAAGACTGTGCTAAACCTAAAATAAACATTGTAGAGCAAAAATGCATATTTTTAATGAAAGTATGGAAAGGAATTTTTTTTATCTTAGTAAGGTCAACAGTCATGAAAGGTTATTGAACAAATTATGCAAATTACTGGAGAGAAAATAATTATTGCCCAATGCAGTCTGAAATTTATCATCAGCCCTTTTTATGCATCCCAGCATAAATCTGTGTGTGTGTGTCTTTGGTTTCATCTCACATAATAAAGGGTTGACAAAATTTACACTGCAGTTTGATTTTTTTTCTATTAGAATGAATTCATCAGTATTAGCTATTAATAAAAAGTATTGAATCTTAAATAACATTAAAATATCAAATGAATAGTAAACAGTTAGCATGAACTAAATCAATAATAAAAGACATACTAATTGAATGATTGGTTAACTGTAATTCCTAGGCTTAAATTATGGTTTGCCAAATTCCATATATTTTTTACAAAGCCTGTTCAGCGGTGTTGATGAGTTTCATTCTCTTTGTATCTCACGTGAACTCCTCATTTCATCAGAACTAGCTGAATGTCAAAGTGAAGGACTGAAATTTAGTGAAGATACCATCAGCCACTTTCTTGTAAACATTCACTCTCAGGAGCTTCATTTTTATATTTTTTGATAGGATTTGACATTAGATATATGACTTTTAATACCCTGTATATAATGGAGTTTAGAGAACCTAGAGGATGATTCAATAGGCTAACTAGTATGTTTTCAGTTTAGTTATCTGGATAATTATGTTTACTGGCCTGTGAAACATTCCAGAGCACCTGACCTGTCTGTGTAGATCTGGCAGATATTACATAGGATCCACAAATGACCCCCATGCATTTCCAGAGAGGAAGGCAGAGGACCAGAAGATAACCTAAACTTTTAAAATAGGAGAAATGTGTGTGTTTTTCTGTTCTCAAAATGTTGAGTCTGAAGATTTGATTTTAGCTGAGAGTTTAGACTCATAATATAAATTCACCAAATTTTAGAAGCCTCAAATGATGTCTCATACCACACTCTGTGTGAATGTCTCTCTTTGTGGCCTATGACACAGGAAGTAAATTATATCAATAAGTTTGTATGTCACGCAAGTTTGGGTTTAAAATCCCATTATCTAAAGATCTGAGTAATAAGGTTGAACCTTCAGGGAATTGACTTTGGGAGTTTGAAAATAAAAATTTAAAGCACATGGTTGTCATGAGCTTTGGGAAGATACACACAAATCCTGAGGGCAAAAAATTTTTTTGTTATTTCATTATAGGTTTGGACCAGGAAGGGGAAAGACTAGTGCTCAATTCAGATACAGTGGGAGAATTAGAAATTCTTAGACTAATTGTTAAACATATGACAATTATAAGCTCTACAAAATGGAAAGAAAACAATTCTACCAGATCAGTCAACTAAGTGTTAAATGGAGAAGAGACTTGAAATGTTTTCTGCTTGCAAAAAAAGTGTAGCTCAAACCTCTGACTCATATCTGCATATCTGAAAACCCAAAGATGTATGGTCAGTCTTTCTTTTAAAAATTAAAAAGTGAACTGTTCAAGTCAGTAAATGTTCTATCAATCTTGGATTGTAGAGTAAAACATGAAATAATATTAAACAAATCACACATATGTTATTATTATAAATAGAAATCACACATATATTATTATTATAAAGTATCCAAAATCAAAGTGCAATTAGAGACCTAATTGATTGCTACTGAAATACAACAATAAAATATAAATAAGTATTTTGTTATAATTGGTGAGGCAGAAAAATAATGGAAGAATAATATTTTGAATCCTATTCTGAACTTCATCCAACATGTCCTGTAATCAGTCAGACAAAGTCAAGATTTACTTCTTCCCAAAGATTTTCAACTTTTCATTAAATACTAGGTCTTACTTCTCCAAAAATCCAAATTGGTGAGAAACTTGGTGAGGTCATGGACCTTAAAGGACAGACCAGATACAAAAAAAACCCAAAGAAAACAGACAAAATACAAAAACATCCCACCCCAACAACAACCACAACAAAACCCTAATCCAGAAGAAGCAGCTTCCTTTGACCTGTTTTAATAGCCAGCTGTATTTCATGGTAGGCTATTTTTGATGCAAATGTACATAGCAAAGATTTGCATTTATCAGTCCAAAGGATAAATAATTGTTTTTTTCCAGGAAGTCAGAGTATCTCTTGCACATGTGAAGAAGCACAAGTGTGTTGTTTTAACATTTCCTCAGCTGTATTTTATTTCTCTATGGGGACACCTTCCAGCTGCAATGTTTTCATTCTACCAGAGGAGTTTACTTCAAGTTCTAGGTGGAGATTTTATTGTTCTTCTGTCAATATAGTAACAGGGAAAATAGAATTAAACTCATGTTTCAAAACTGTGATTGCCTTCTAGACTACTAGGGGTAATATCGAGAACTTGGAAGAGCTACAAAGGATGTTCTGGGACAGTACATTTCTTAAAGAGTTGTAAGAATGTATCTCACATTTCTCAGTAGCAGAAAAAGTCTCTGGCAGCAAGCTTTTTGCTAAATATTTTTCTTTAATAGCACAATATCCCCCAAGTATTGCCTTTTGCAGAGGTGTTTTTCAACTTACTATTCCTTAATCTCAGAACAACTATCAAAAGTTAAAATGGTACAAGAATGAAATTTTTTCCATTTAATTTTTTTTCCTTTAAAGTACTATTTTTAAAGTAGTTGTTTAGTCCTGATAAACTACATTTTAGCTAGAGAAAAAAATGTACTGACAGCTGAACAAATACCTGCAAAACCACTTTGGACATAGCGAAAATTAACTCACAAGAGAGATATGAGCTTCAGCTTGCTTTCATTAGCAGTGGCAAAATTCACCTCTGACTTCACCATATACGTGTCCAAAGAAAGATTAAAGAGAAGAACTGTGTTGTTATGTTCAAGATTCATTGGGTAGCCTTCACTTTTGTTTATTGAAAAGTAGGAACAGAGAAAACAAAAGCTGGAAAAAAATCAAGAATGAGTGAGCTATGTAGAGAGGAAAGAAAACCCAATCTATTGGATTTAAGTGTCCAGTTTGATTTGTTGGACTCTAGAGGAGGTAGGAGCAGAAAGTGAGGTGCCAGATTTTATCCCCTTAGGAATCCTGGCTAATGAGGAAGTTTCCAAGGTAGGTAAGATATGTCCTCATTCTAAAGTGTCTTGTTCCCTCCACCAAAATCTCTATAAAGCTTTTGAAAACTTTCAATCACTGTTTTGGAGAGGATCAAAATAATGAAGTATTTTGCACAAGCTCAAACTCACAGTAGTGACTGCAGCTCAAAACTCTGAACTGTGGACCAAGGTGCTGAGACCTTCATCTGCCTTTTAATTTAAAGGCAGAGAGAGGGATATTTTTATAATTGCTGATTATACCTCACAACTTGAAAGGGAACTTTTCCACTGTTATCAAAACAACAAAGGGGAACTGGGCAATAATGAAAAAAAGGTGAGACAGTGCATATCAGAGATGGAAAAGGCAAAGGGTGTGAATAGCAGGAGACAGGGAGATAGCTAGAAACTTACTGTATGTATTTCTGCTGTAGAAGGTGCTCGATATGTGGAATTATGAAAAAAAAAATAAGGTCTTGTTAAAACATGTTATTAGCTTTTTTCCCTGGATGATTTTCATTTTCCTTGAAACACTCATGCTACCCAACAGAAAATCATCTGTTTGGTAATGTAATATAACCTTTCCACAACTTCTTACTCATTAGATCTGTATTTTTCAAATTAATATATATGAAGAAAAAAAAATGTCACATGGTTCTCCTTGTGTTGAGTTTTATAGACAAATTAATAGAATTCCAGCAAGAGGAGTAAAGTCTAGCACATACTGGGTGTTAGGCTTGTGGGGTTGCTGGAAGTGTTGATAGTGTCTATATCAAGTTCTCAAGTGAAGTGCAGCATTTTCTCTTTCCAGGGGTTATGTATGGAAAAGAATCTCATGTTAACCATCAAACTTTAGAAAACCTCAAATTTATTTTTAGGCAATTAAATACCTAGTAAGTTAATTCTCTTACACTGTATTCTCAAGAAAATATACAATATTTGATCAACTGCTTTTGGTTCTTATGTAATTTATCATGTATGATCAATGCTGTCTAATATATTGAACAAAGACGAGATTTGAACTAAGAATTTCTTTTTGATACTGAATTAATTACTTTCTTAAAATTTATTTGCTTTGCATTATCAACAAGGCATTAAGATCAGTAAGACTTCTTTATGGGGTTGAAAATACAGTTTGAAAGAAAAAAAAAAGAATAATATTGATTTCCCTGTATTAAAAACCTAAAAGAACACTCAAGAAGGTTCTAGACAATTTTTAAGTGTGGGATAGTTTTTTGATTTCTTTCTTCTTGTTGTGGTTGTGCCTCTTCTGTCCTAGGTATTTTCAATCATTTCCTAAATCAATGTCAAGGTTTGAATCATTAAATAAAAGTTATTATTTCATAACTCTTTCAGTAAAGAGTGTTGAGGTTGTGACAGTAGTAAAATTATGTCTAGATACACAATGTGCTGTAGTAGTAAAGACATTTTTTTTTCTTTACAGCTATCTAAACGGAATTTGGAAGGGGAAAGTGCATACAAATATATCAGTCTAGAAGTGACAAGGGCAGCTTTGCAAAACATATTTTAAATCAGTGAAATATACATTCAACCACTATAAAAATATACACTGCTTATTCCTGAGGTAGACATAAGAATTAAGATCCTAGCATAGGCTTTAGAAGTCTTAAGAGCTATAGCAACATATTCAAGGATCCAATCTTTCTTCCAGTGTAATCAGACATTTTTTCCAATTATTTCAAAAAGACAGGAGCTGAGACCCAAGAATTCTCATAACATAACTCTTCTCATACATTTCTAAATCAATGTAGTCCTACTCTAGTATCTACATATTGATGTCTCTTCATCATAAACATTGTAATTTGCCATTTAACTTCTCCCTGTAAAATCCTTCCTTTAGGAAACTGAACTTGGTTCAATTGAATTGAATGGTTCAGAATCAGAGACAGAGAAGGAAGATTTTATTACACACAGTGCAGTAGGTGAAAAAATATAAATACAAAATATACAGAGGTTAAGAAGACACAGCAAGGAGCAGGGAGAAAGATTTGCCATGCTCTATGTTGCAGACTTCTTAGTCATGACTTAGACCTGATTAGTACTTGGGGGTCTCTATTTCTTGTCTGGAGCAGAAAACAATAACTGGGCATTTGGAACTGCCTATGGTAAAGTCTCATGCTTCTATATCTTTCTAAAAGCCACCAAATCATGAAGGAATCTCACAAATTTCTTTAGCCTTTGCACAATTGCTTCCTTAAGAAATACTCATGCAGCAAAATGGAAGACTACACATGCAGAGATGTGCTAGTTGTATTACTTTTACCTGTCTAAATTTTATATTATTTTTAAAAATACAAGAAGTCCCAATATAAAATATTGTCACTGTCCGTGGGTCTGGAGTGATCCAAATCTTGCTGAAGAACCAGTGTATGCAAATCAATTAAGTAGTCAGCAAAAGTAATGACAACTGGTAGTCAGAAAACTTATAAAAGAATACACCAGTATTTTCCTGAAATGTAAGGACTTCGTTTATTTCTTAAAAGTGGAGACAGTTGGTATCCAGGCTCATAATTTACAAATATAAAGATTTATCTGTCCCATTCTTTCTGCTTGTTCCTCTACAAGCTCCTGGAAAGTAAACGGACTAAATTCCTTTAAAAACCTAAGCTTCGTATGAAGGTTCCTTACAGAAAAGATGCAGGATCGTAAGACCTTTTAAAGTACTGCACCTCGGATCTGCATTACCATGCAGATCAAAACAGTCTCTCATAACAAATCAAACTGGATTTTCAGAGGTATTCCCTGAAATGCTTTAAGGTCTCTCTGTGGAGTATAGGTAGACAGCCTCGTGCCATGTTTGGTCTTCTAATACTCAAGCTCTGTCTGGGACATACATCTTTAAGCCTCTTAGAAAAAGATTTCTTAAATGATGGCTTGAGTTCCCTGAAATGCAGTCTGGAGCTGGCATTTATTCTGCTCTGAAAAGGAAAAGAAATAGAAAAGAAGAAACAAAAGGACATACAAAGAAATATCCAAGATGCTTGCTTCTTGAAAGGTAAGCAGGAAGGAAATTTTACCTATCAAAACCAAAATAATATTTCCCTCATGTTTCTGCTATTTGTTTGTAAAGATAATAAATTATTTGGCATCACAAAATTGTCTCTCGATTGATTGGTTTAAGACGATTTCTATATCTACTTTGTAATCTAAGGCAAGTATAGTTGGTAACATTTTGCAGAGACCAGGAGAATTATTTCCTAGTTAGATAACATCCCAAAGAATGCATTTTAGCAAAGTTTTCCTCTGAAGTAATCGCTAAATTGATAAATTGTTCATGTAAGATTTATAATGCTGTAAAAACAGATTTCAGAATCTTTGATACTGTGGAACTCCTTAGTGCCTCTTCAGAGTCACAGTGATTTCCAGCCCAGTCCCTCCAGTGCAGGAACTTTTAAGTTGTGCAGACATATTTATGAGCAACACAATATAGAGCTGATAAAAAGTTTATATATTTACTCAAACTGCATAGCTACATACTATAGATGTTAAAGTGGCAATCATTGTGAAAAAAATCTTGTGCTTAAGAATATAATTGCTACCTATCAAACCTAGTGAAGTTATGAAACTTCACAGGGAGCCTCATCATTGCATTTCTCCCTATTTATTCTCTCTGACAGTACTCCATGTAAATAATGGACAGCACTTACGTTCAAAGTACCATTTTTTTTTGAAATGGATAAATTTTTCACATTCAATGTCATATTCATACTCACACATTTGCAAGTATGAAATCAATGTAGAGGGTGTGTCTTTGGTTTATATAGATGAGTAGTTTCAGCAGCTTGAAGCTATTTTGTTTAGATTTTGTTCCAGCTCCTAGAGGTCATCATTTGAAGTTCTGTTGAAGAAACAATAACTAAATCACTGGGTATGGAGGGATCAGAATTGAAAAATAGCTCAGAACAATCCAGTTACACTTTTGAGAACACAAGTCACCAACTCCTCAGGGAACTTCTAAATATAAACCATTCCTAAGGGGAATGGGTGAAGTCTTGGCTCACAAAATCAGTGGTTCCACGCACGTTGGAGCCAAGATTTAATTCAGTAGCCTTTCAGTGCTCACAGTGATGTTATATGACCATATGGATTCTGAAACAAATCTGTTCCTAATGAAAGTGTTTGGCAAAAAATAAAGAGATAAGAAAATAGAGTGATATCTCATATTGGTTCAAAAGGTTGTTGTTCTCCCTTTCCCACTGTAAGAAAAAGAAAGATGAAGAACGGTGTGTAGGATGACAAACCTTCCCCCATGCCAGTTAGAAACAAAATATGTAAGATAAAAGTAACAGAAGGTGAAAGGGATTGATTAACTGAGAAATAAGAATGCATACACTTTTCTGTTCTACAAAAACATGGGGTTTTGCAAAAATAGTGTCTCTTACCCAGAAGCATCAATTTCTGGATGTAATAGAGATAACTTCTGAACTTAGATTTTACTTTACTCTTTATTTATTGAATTAACTTTTTCTTTTAGTTGTTTTTAGCCTTCAACTCAGAACTAATATTCTCACTTCCACAAGAAAACAAATTAAAAACAAAGAAACAAACCAAAAAGAAACAATTAAAATCAAAGAAATTATCTCTGACCAACCAGCCACAGCGATCTCCCCCAAAAAACCAAAACACCACCAAAAAGCCCAAAACACCAAACCCAACCAAAAAATGTAAAAAAACCCAAACAAAAAAGCCACAAAAAAACAAACAGCCTCCAAGAAACAAAAAAAAAAAACCCAAACAACAAGAGAAATAAAAGAAAAAAATTGAAGTAGCAGCAGTCCTTTCCTAGGCTCTCTAATTTGGTACTCAAAAACTCTGCCTGAGAATACAGTCTTTGTTGTACAATCTCAACATTTTCTTCAAGTCATTCCACTGCTTCACATTAAGAATAAGTTACTCTGCTTCTTGGCAGCACAGGAAACCTCACATCTGTGGATTTAAAGTATTCTGATATTAGCCTGTGTCTGCAGAGAGGCTGAAACAGTATCTTCAAGAGATATGAGCTGTACTTGTCATCTGCCACAAGACTAAGTAGATGGTGCAATTATGTGGCTGATTAATTTGGCTTTCTTTCCCTATGTTTTAAAGAGAATTCAACATTTTTGCTTTGCTATCCACTATTTTGCTATCATTAGACATCAATATTTTGTATCAATGTACTGCCTTCGCAAGTCATTTCTCTTTTCTTCCTCTTTCTGCACCTAGTGAATTTACCTTTCAGAGCTGAGCATCATGGATTTGTGCTGGAACTGCTGTTCACTGTGCAGAATAGCCCGTCTGACAGGGGAGACTACAATATGGCCAGCCAGAAAGATTATTTCCTTGCAGCTGAATACAAGTGGTCCCCCAGTAAACATTATGGTGAGAAAGAGAATTCTGCTTGCTCTCATCTAGGAAAGTAAAAAAAAAAAAAAAAAAACAAAAAAAAAAACCACAACTCACCCTCAAATCTAATTCCCATTACTGATCAGGCTATCTGAAATTTGCAAGTGTAAGCAGCAATCTTGTCTGCATGTCTGCATTACAGAGGAACAGAAAACAAGCTGAAACAGCACAAGATTAGTAGTCATTGCAAAAACAGTGCTTCTGGAAACTGAAGGAGCTTGTGGCACTAAATGTGGATACTGTTGGCTGCACAACTTGATTTTATTCCAGCACAGTGTAGTCAGGGCACCCAGGCATCGCAGCGCAAATGTTGAGAGTACAATAAACTTTATCTGGATTCAAAATTATCACATTACTGAAAGCAGTTTTCCTGTTAGGCATACCATTGATCTATCAAGCTACTGGCAGGGAGACTGCAGTAAGGCATAGGTTGACATCTGTATTCCCCTGAGGGCAGCAAGAAAAAGGTCTCCTGGGAGAATTTATAATATATTAAAAGACCTCAGTACATAATCTGAGCATGAGTAGCTTCCATTAAAGGCTCAAAAAGCTATAAAAATGGGAATTTTCAAAGGAACCTGGCAGGAAAGACACCGTTCAAAGAGACTATACTTCCACAATAAAAATAGCTATGGATTATTAAAGAAGTAACAGTTAATCTCAAGAAAGTGCATGCTTAAAAGTACAAGTTATTTACTGATTGTCTTAAAAAATAACAGTCTGAGAAGAAACCTTGTCTGTGAGTTGGAAAAGATACTTTCAAGGAAGTGATTCCTGGAGTTGAGTAAACACTGGAGAATAAAAAAGCTACAGTTGAAAAAGAGCGCCAAAAAACCCACAAAAGCAAATAAATAATATAATTCCATTTTTAGACTTGAGGGGTTTTGTGTGCACATAATGAGGAGATTTTTTTTTCTGTATCTTGAATCTCAGTATGACATTTGCGTAACTCTTGATATGAATTAATCCACATTGTTTTAGGCTGCTAGGAATAATACATGTTTATGGGGGTCATCTCAACATGCATTTTCATTTTAAAGATTTACATTTATATGAATAGTGGTAAATTATCTAGTAGTTAAAAATCCAAAGACTAAAATCCTGAGTATATTTCTATTTTTTTAATAACTAAATTGTTAAGAAATTATTGAGCATGATGTTTAGCAAAAAAAATAAGTGTTTTATAAAGCTAGTCATTCTGTGTTTTGATTTACATTATAATTTAATATTACTTTAATTTGGAACCTGAATTACTCACATATTTGTTTATAAGAATTATATTTCTGGATAAAAATGTAGTTTTATGTTTGTAGGGGTTTTTTCAGTTTAGGAAATGGAAGAGTCTTTTTATAGGTCTTTTTATAGAATTCATATAATTCCATCTGGAATGGTGAGACAGAAAGAGGAGAGAGAAAGAAAGAATGAATATTATTAATGGCATTTTTAACATTTTTGTATTTAACATGTGAGGTATGACACACAGAATTTGACAGGTAACAAAAAATCCCACAGTAGATTTTTATTTTTCAGAAATTACTGTATCACATACTTTAAGTAAAAATTTGGTCCTTTGTATTAGACTGCTTTGAAAATTTGTGTGCCTTAGTTGTGTTTCTGCAGATGACTGATCTATCTCTCATAAGTATATACACGAGGATGGCTGTTTCCATATATGCTAGCAATAAACAATATCTCTCCTTTTGGAACAAACCTAACCAGTAGCTATAAGGTACAATTCAGGTCAGTAAAATCCCCTATGGTTAGATGAGAGAGATGAAGGAGAAAATTAGATTTCAACCAACATTTTATGAAATAGCTGCCTAAGATTGCCACAAGAGGAGTCTGTAAATAAAAGGCACTTCCAATCAAAAAGAGGTAAAAAACCAGAATGTGTAGAAACTAGAAACTTGCAGACAGACAGATCTAACTTGATCTCAGCCCGCATCAACACTTCTTAATACTTTGCTGAGACATAGTGAAGTACCTTGAAGGTCTTTTTTGTAAATACCCATGTTATATGGGGCATAAAAACATGCATCATGAATACCACATGTTTACTATTAGTATATTATTAAAAATATTTTCTTTACAGAAATGTTTGAAGTTTATCAATTTCATAGCCTTTATGGCTGCATGCTTGTGAAAGAAAGAAAATTAGGAAGAGATTCTTAGAAAGCCAGACTTTACTAAGTTTTTGCATACCAATAAGAATATTAATTCTTTAAGTTCAGCAATTTTCCATATTTAATAGACCGTTCTTCAAAAAGCCTTGGGAATGTTACTATAAAACAAAGAGGTAAAGGATATCAAGATAAAGGATAAGTGAAGGTTAACTTTACCTTCTCTAGGGAGAGAAATTAAAATTTTTAAAATTAGAAGTCATTCTTCCAATATTCTATGTTTCTCCCTGATGAGTGTCCTGGAAAATCTTTTGGCACTTTGGAAAAATTAAGAACATTTCTGCTTTCTGTGAGACAAAAGATTATAAGACATGCCAGCTAATCTAGCCAACTGAAAAATAGGTTTATGCAAGGTCCTTTTGTGGGCTTAATCCCACTTTTAGATAAAATCAAAATGAAATTCCTATTGCATTAATCCTATACCCTTGCTAAGTAATTCAACAATCCTGCATGAGCTCAAAAGATTAATAAGGTGCCATGACTTATTTTGAAGTGTTGCCAAATCACCATCTCCTCCATCTTTTTTTTGTGTTGGACTGATTACATTAATAATAACACAACAGTTTGATTCTAATCTCCAAAATCCTGAACTTTACAAGGCAAACAGTTTGCTGATCCATCAGCATTTATTAATCACACCAATTATGCTGAGGCAAAATACCATGATTACAGTGTGTGGTGCTTATACCATGATGGAGAGAATGAATTTTTGTAACTCTATAAAGAACAAGAGTCCCTTTTGAAAGAGCACCTATTCCTGGAGGCATCCGGTTAGAAATAGATTTCTAAAATAGTCTAAAATGCCTTATACTAGAAACCATATGAAATAAGAAACCACTAGAATTATCTTATCAAAGATATCAAAGAAAGCTTAAGATGATTACAAATCTGTGACTTTTTTTCTTCCTCTGTTGTAGCGTAATCAGATAATTATGCAAAATTTCTAAACTTCTCACAACACTCCCTTGAGAAAAATCAGATAAAGTTATGAGATAGCTCTTTAGAATACAAAAAAATTAGAAGAATAAGAGATTGACTATTTATCTGCCAATCTGATTGCTTACCTACCTGTCTAATCCACAGTCCATTATCCTTCTGTCTACTTAACCTTTTTTTTCAAGACTCATGGAATTCAAAGGAGAATTGAAGTCTTGAGTACAAAGTATAAATAGCAAAACAAGAAAATGCTGTGAGCTCTAATGTAGCTATTACCTGAAGGCCAGTCCAGTTTGGAAAAGTATTTCTGGGCACTGCTTTTATGAAACATTCTTTCTCATAAGGGTAGATTTTAATGACACCAGGCTCAAGACAGCATAAAGTAAGATTGTCTCTGGTGTCAACCTAAGAGAAATTTCAGGTTTTTCTAAGACAACACTGTCATGGTTTGAAAAGACAGGTGTCTGTTAAGGAAGGCAGAAACCTCACTTGAAATGGAAAAAATGTAAACCACCTCCATCCCTCTCTGAATTATTTTAATCTTGAAATCAAGGGGCTCTCAGGAAAAGGTATGGGAACAGGAATAACAGTTCTTTACCGAGGAAATTAAAATAAAATGCAGTAGTTCAGAAAAAAACCCAAACCAACAGCAACAACCGAAAAACCCAAAAAAAACTCACTAGCAAAGTCAGAGTACAACCAGATGCCCTGTTGGTCAGGGTGCTGGTAGCAGTCCGATTAAACAGTGGCTGCAGTCCTGGAGTGACAGATGTGGTTCTGTTGAAGCAATGATCTTGTAGAAGGGTGTAGTTTTCCTTTGAAAGTCCAGTGGTGTAGATGGGTCCATTCCCTCTCCTCTGGGAATCCAGTGGAAAGGGCTGCTTGTCTTTTCCATAATTCAGATTATATCCAGGTAGGAATGCTTGGCTCCTCCCCCTGGGTGGAGCATCTTCCAATGGGATGATGTAAATTTGTCAATCATGCAGTGAGACTCAATGGCCCACTAACAGAAGATACCCCCTGGAGGGAGGATGGGTTGTGGAAGAGATAAAGAGCACTACCACAAACTGGTTTTAACAGCTGGCCCATGAACAGAAAACATCCCCCAGTTATGAGGGATGGATCACTGAAGAGATAAAGAAAACTGCCCCACCTGTTTTCAACAGATGGTAACAGAATACATGCTTTTGGTTACATCTCGCATTGCAACCCAAGACAATCATGTGCAGTTTCAATCCTGACTTATGAGATTAATATTTTAAGCTTGAATGAATCAGAGGAAGGGAAAAATATGCATAATAATTAAGGACACGGTTTTGTATGTTTGGAAATGATCCTCTAACTAAGATCTCAGATACTTAAAGAGAGTCTTGTAAGTCTTTGCTGTGATTAGAACAGGTCAAAACATAGAAGCTGATTATTCAAATTCTTATTCAATAGATTGTGCTTAAGCAGAAACTTAGACTGTAGAAGGTGGTGGTATCTGAAGCAGAGGAAGTACATTTCCAGATATCACAGAACTGACTGATTGTAGAAATAGAGAGAAATACGACTCTTTTTCTCTGATCATGCTTCTCCACTTTCTTGGAGAATGCTAATAATGTGTAAAGCGCAAATAACTTGGTTAAGAAAAATGTTGCAAAGATTAAAACATAACTACAAGACCCTTTATAACATTTGCAGTTGCATAAGATGAAACCTTAATGAAAAGTGACATACAAATAGGTAAATGGCTGAACAATACACATTGAAAAATTAAGATTAACCAAATAATAAAATCAGAAATGTGATGTTAATACAGTAGAATGAGAAATAAAGGACAGTACTCTGCAGCTCAAAATTTAAATGAGAACCATGTCTTGCCATTTCATTTTGCTAATATTTTAAAAATAAGGTACTAACAACAATTTACTGCTGAAGTTATAATCTATATAGAATTGTGAGAAGATAATTCTGACTTTACTAATTTTGCCATTATTTCAATAAGTAATTTTTTGTGTATTTTTTTAAATGTTGACTCATATTTCAAATTTTTTATGCCATATGAACTTGTAAATAACTCATTTGCACCTCTGCCTTTGCTTACAAAGCACTCTCCTGAGGCCTCTCCCCCTTTTTTCATACTATGTTTGTTCCCTAGTTTCGTTAGGTGCTGAAAATTCATTACCTTCTGATCTCTCATCAGACATCCTTGCTAATGAACCAGAATGCTTATGGGCAGTTCACCTCCTGCAGTTCTAAAACATGTTTTCTACTATTCACTGAATGGTTTGACTAAGTGACAAAGCAATAGCTTTGATTTACCTTTAGATACTGAAGAACACAAATGCCTTACAAAAACTTTTGAAAGAAGCTTTCCTGCAGTTTCATAGATACTATCTTTTTTCTAATAATGAAAGACTCATTTAATTAAGAGAGACAACTGGGTTATAATTGCATTAACAGGTATTTTATTGTTACTTTCCTTATATTGTAGATTCTGGAATGTTTATACAACTTCTTAATTAAAATTTATGCAGGCATCAATGAACATGAAGTATGGATGTTTGTTATTCGGGTTGTTAGTAGAAATCTTGTAATAATGCCATATTTGAAAATGAAAATATAGTCTGTTTATAACACATGTGGAAGAGTACATCAGGCTCACAGTTGGCATTGTTCAATAAGGGACTTAGTGGCCTTCTAGTGCAAATACAATGATCATTCCAAGTAATGTGGAATGGAAAGTTATTTAAAAGATATTTAAAAGCAAAGTTATTTAAAAGCATATCATAAATTGATATTGAGGTAATAATAACCAGAATTCATTATCATAAAATTATATCTGATAAGAACTATTTTCTGTCTATTTACTTATTCTGTCTAAAATACTGGAGCTGTAAAGTGGTCTTGTTTAACAAAAGGAGCCATAAACACTTGTGGCTTGAACTTCTGACAAGATTATGCTAGACTCTGGAAGAAGTTACAGAAGTGTGCAAAAACAAGCATTTTATAATTTCTAGATTATTGATACAGAATTCATGTACAGATTTCCAAAAATAAAAAATAATAGAGGACTAGTATCTAAAATAGCCATGGGTTAGGTTTACAAAGACAGATTAAAGTTGATAAGTCAAAAATGCAGTTATTAAAATATTTATTTAGGTACTTCTCTGACAAAAGTGCTTCAAAAGAAAAAAACCAAAATTTAAGTTTAAAAGGTCCATAAAGAAAACTTGATATGCTAAACATTGAGAAAATCTGTCATTCCACCAGCACTTGCTGAAACAAATCCTTTTCTGTTTGCCCTCATTCTGGTTTGGCCCCAACTACTTCTCCCATACCAATGTAAATGAGCAACCTTTTTTAGCTCTTGTCCTTTAATATTTTCTTCAGATGCATCTCAAAAATAGTACATACTTTATGTTGCCAGATATAAAAATTCAGAGGATTCAAAATATTTGTGACTGTCTATATAAGTAATTTCATTCTATTTATCATCTAGAAGTAGTTTTTTCTTTGCCTTATGGTGCCTGTTACAATTTGCTTATTCACCAGCAAGAGGCCAAACTCTTACTGTTGAATGTTCTTTTCTGGCATTCTGAATAAAAGCCCTTCCTTTCTTGCCCTTCTATTTCCTCTTCCCCAGGAACGCAGTCTTGCATTGAAGAAAAATGTTGACAATTTGACAATTTTGACTGTGAAAGTCCGTTGCGGTGTGTTACGCAATTTCCACGTGTGCCCCCAAGCCCCGCATGGTCTCCACAGGGGTCCTGAACTGCCCCTGGAGAATTCCTGTGGGAGCAGCAAGTGATAGGGCTCCAGGGGCATCCATCTGCCTTTTCCCACACCCCCTCTCCCTGGATTGCTAGGCTGGCTAGCCCCTTCCCCNCTCTCCCTGGATTGCTAGGCTGGCTAGCCCCTTCCCCTTTTCCCACCCCCAGGGAGAAAAAGGGGACGGTGGGCAGAGGAGCGGGGGAGTTCGTTCTGGGTTTCTCGGAGTCCACATGGGGCTCGTGGAATGAAATAAAATCGGAACCTGAAACCCAGAACTGACTTTGCATCTTGCCTTTGCCTCGTCCGGTTTCTGCAAAGAGGAACGTTCAAGAGGTAAAAAGCTGGCTTTACAATCTTGCAAAGGAGTTCTCACTCACTGCAGCCCCGACCGACTCATGCCCGGACTTGCCCTGAGGAACATGGACCCGGCTTAGCGCCACTGGAGGTATCCCTGCAGGAATTGCAGCCGCTGCCTTTTCAGTCGCTGAAAAGCCGAAAGACCAGGGCAAAGCTCCCGGGAAGAGTGGGAACCCCCACAAAAGTCCATATTCAATATTTTGTCTTTTGTGCCAGGCTAAATTCGTGTTGCTCTGGATGTTCTCTCCTTGGGGACATTTAACTGCTCCTGCAAAGTGAATATTAAAATTTCACTCATGATATTTCTTCATCAGTCCATGAATAAAGTTAATCTTTGTTTCCATTGTCTCTCAGATCTCTTGGCAGGCCTCTTCCCCATTAATTAAAAAAAAAACCAAAAAAACAAAAATTAACTTCTCATATTCCTATTTATATTTTCATGGACATACTGTGGGAGAAATATATTTTCATTTTTATAATTAATACTAATCAGCTGATACATTTTATAATGATACCTTTTTAATGTGAAATCTTTTAGGAAAATATTAGACTGTGGACTATTTCCTAAGTGAGTGTTTTAGCTTCCAGATAAAAAAGGACAGGTTTCATTTCTTTGTTTAGTTTAGTCTAGATGACCATAGTAAGGAATACATTTAAATAGCTACCCCAAAATATTCTTATAGCCAGTGGAGAGGTATTGACTCTTCTGATGTGCAAGGTCTCATGGTAATAAAGATATATAAAATAAAACAAATTAGTCACATACTGAAAGTAAATGTTTATGACAATATGTCTAATGTCCTCACCTGCACTGTCCCTCTTTCTTTTCTCACCACCATGACTCTGATCTTCTGCTCTCACTCTCTAATGTATAATGACTGTTTGCCTGAAATACTGAAAACACACAGATCTGATCTGTAGTTCATCCAGAGTCTATAACCCGAAAACTAGGACATTAGTTACAATATGTAAAAATGTTTGCAATGTGTATGGAGGACAGAAGTGATTCTGGGTTTTTCTTGGGAAGTACTAGCCATTTGTGTAATACCTGAGTGCTGATATCATCTGCAGCCTGTCATTATGGTAATGATCAGAGCTGTGCTTTCCAAGGCAAAGCAGTCAGCTTTTAAATGGCCTGACCACTATTTCTCAGATCTTACAAGGGAACACGACCAACTGCTGCCACTGGCTCCAGAAGAAAATTGGAAAATGTATTTAAACAGTGTACAGACTTGTTTGATATCCTTGGAAAATATTTGATGAACTCTTTCTCTTCATGCAGATATGCTGAGGTGGTAGAGCCACATATGAGCAGAATCCCAAACTTCTCATAACTTTCAGGTGTTTGCAGAGGTGCTCACAGAAGTACAGCCTTAGTACTTAGGCTTTTCTTTTCTTTATTTTTTTAATATTAAAAACCCTTTTATGAAATTCTTTCTTATTAAAGGACTTTTTGAGCTTCCCGCAGCCCTAATGTAAAAATCTTTTCAACAAATGAGGACTGAATGGCATTTTGACAGTGCAGAATCAACTAATGTTTACGTAATAATAACCAGATATGTGGCAAGTTTTTAAACTGAAACCACAATTAAAAATGTGACATAATCTGTTAAAGACTTACGGGTTTTTTCCCCACTCTGCTCCTGCAGTCTACTCATACATCTAATTTTCACCTGTGGATCTTATCATAGATGAACAATCAAATCACTGACTTTTGTATTAAAGATTTTGAAACTTTCAGGATTGTGGAAATAAGAAGTCTGTTAGTACTTTAAATCTGTAGATAAATAAAAAGTAAAAACTTGATCTGTTACAAAGTTCAACCACAGTGTTACATCTGGAAATCCCATGAAAAGCATATTCCTATTTCACTCCCTCTAGTAGTTTTATAATTGAGTCTGAATAGAGGTGGCTGAATATACAGTTGCTCTGAGGTCAAGAGAGTAAAGGGATGATAGTTCATATAAATTATATGTATTACACTACTACATTGCAAGGATCAGTGCATTCTTAGGAAATTCTTGTTGCTTAACTTTTGCACTTTCTCTGCAGATATTGCATTGACACTGATATATAGGACCATGACTAGAGCTGATCTCCCCCTAATATGATCAGTCTGATGACTTTTATTTCATTTTGACAGCTGTTATACAATACATGGCTAGTGAACCTGATCTTCATTATTTCCTCTCTCATTTTCCTTTGTGCTCCCCTTTTAACTCCAGAGGGCTGATTGTTCCATTCATTTCAAGGCACCACGTAGTGAAAAGAGCAGGGAACATCACACAGAGCACAGTAAACTGCATCAAAAACTGTGATCCTGATATGCTGAAAATTCTACTTATATATTTTGTAGAAAACTATCTAAGCCCTGAATGAATTTTTATACTGTTTAAATATTTCAATGACAGGTAAGATAAAGGTGTCACACAATAAGTCCTGGTACTACACGCCTTTAATGTCCTGACCTGCCATTGAATTCAGGAAGATTTGCCACTGAATTAGGAAAGAGATGGGTAGTTAAACTTCTTATTATTCTTTGTATTTCAATATTTTAAAGTAATACATATTTTAAAGAAATAAAAATATTTTGAATATGTTATTTGTAATAAACACATATTTAGAAGTTAAACTCAATTAGTGACCAGCCAACTCAAACTCTTTCTATGACTCTGTGGTTCCCTCTCCCCCTTCTTCCCCCTTTTTTCTTTCTTTCTGTCATGTTTAGTAAAATAATAGAAAAGAGTGACTATACAAAAGCAAAAAAATTTCCATTAAAAGAGAAGAACAAAGAATCAGTGTTAGACATCCTTCTACACAGGAAAAAAAAATCCCCACTATGTAAATTTTTCTATACAGTTTAAGCACAATCCAAAAGCATTGCTCAGGCGCATTTAAATCTCTTGACAATAATAACAGTGATTCTTCAACAATATCAATAGGTAATCACTTTTTATATTTATCCCCCACTTATGCCACAGATTAACACAGTTCCAGAAGGATGAGATGTTTAATAGCAAGAGTATAAATTACATGACTGGGAAGAAAGTTTCAAGGACAATCAGTTCTCATTGTTCAAAGTGACATTCTTTGACCAGTTAGCTCTGTGACCGAATAACTCTCTTTATTTTGTAGCAGTGAATGGCTAGATGAGTAGGGTGTATTTTAGGCTTTAAGTTCATCCAACAGATAGATATTTGGGATTTTCTGAACGCTAGTAACTACACTGAACTGTGGTTAAAAATGTAAATATTTAATACACATTGAAGTGAACAGTCCTAATTAGATTAACTCAGCATGGTCACTGCTGATACCAGTGAATTCAATACACCAATTCAAATGTATTTCTTTATAAAATAATTTGTTTTGTGACTATTACATTATGTTAGTACACTTATAAATTAGATTAACTTATGCTGACGCAATCCAAATTTCATTGCATAGAAAAATATTGCTCTTAATTTGTGTTTTTCTTGGAATCCTATATTAAAATATTTTACTAGACTGTGACTTTAAAATTAAATTTATTTTTATATCTCAATTAAAAAACCAAAAAGCTGAATTTATATATTTTTTCCATTTAAGTGCATTTAAAATATTACTTAAAATACAGATTTTTTGGCATTAAGGTAAGGTTAAAAAAAATAAATAAGACATATCCTATAAACTTTTCTGGACATCCTTCCATGTATCTTCTCTGCTTTTGGGAGCCACAGGTGCATAAATACTTGAGGGGTCAAGTGTTTTTGCTAGAACTACAAGTGTCCGTGCAATGGAGACACAGATTGCTTTCTCTATATTTAAATATTTTTCACATTTTGGCAAAAATACCAGCCAATCCTCGCCCAGACACTCAGCAGCTGTATGTGTCCCTGTGTCCATTACATAAGCCTGTGTCCACTTCCTTAGCAACACTGTTGCCCCTAGCTGGCCTGTGCTTTGTGCACTCTGACATTTCATCAGGCCACCAGCTCCTTGGATGGTCAGATTTTTGTGCCATCTTTATCCACATCCTGGCCCATTGGGTGACCTGATTTGTCTGGGATGTATTTCAGTGTCAGGCACCTGTGTGATGGACACTTCAATGAATGCACTGAGATGTGGGACCAGAGACAGGTGGTGACAACCGAGATGAGAAAAAAAATTAATGAGTGGGATGTGTGGCTCAGATCATCCTTACTGCACAGGCTGAAGCTCAGTACGTAGTGATGGGGAGTGCCCATAAAATCTTGATACTCTTTTTAGGCTTTGCTGTTGTTGCTATATGTACCAATATACACACCCTTTCCAGATAGTTGCCTGTTCATTCACAAGAAAGTTTTGACCCTGTCTTGCCAGTTCTGAAAGAAGAAAATCTTAGCTTGCTGCTTCAATCACAATCTTAGCTTTCCAAGATTGCTATGAGATAGTATGAATATTAAAGATCTATTTTAGTCTTAAATTTTATTTTATACTGCTTTTACAAAACCAGAAATATTCCATTCAGAGCAAGGATAAATGAGAAGCATGAATTAGAGATGTGTGGCTTTGGGTACTTTTATTATGACCACAGTATTCCTGAGAAATGAGTGTACATGTATGTACCTTCACTCCTTCTGCCATGAGCACAGAAGAGATATGACTAGGTTGGCTCTTCCCAGGCAGCAAGGGCCCTGGCAATGACACAGCCATTTTCTATGGCAGCACTTACTTATTTGTGTGTTTTGTGACTTGTATCACATCAGTTCAAAGTAAGAATCACGGAAAAGAAAAATCTGGAAAGACCTTTTGTAGGCAAATCAATTTTCCTTCTGTCAGTCTTTACGGATATTTCTAAAGAATCCAGTGATTCTTCAGTCCACAACCTCCTAAGGCAGCCCTTTTCATCCTGCCACTGACTTTACCTTCATAAACACTTATTAGTCTGCATCTTTCTTTCTGCAGTTTCACCCAGCTCCTTTTCACCTTGCATTTGTTCCTAAAAAGTTTAGTCACAGTTTTTCTTCATCCTGTCATTTTGAATTCTAATCTCACCTCCAGGCTGCCCAACATGCTTCTCTTCATGTTGTTTGAAAATTTAGGTCTACTTTTTATTGCATTTTCCAAGTTAGTAGAGCATATAAATAGATTATTGATGTCTAAACATCTCTTGTAAATAATGGTTTGAATTAACTATGTCCAGGGCTCTGCAGAAGAGGGTGTATTGGGAAGCTCAGTGTGTGAGATTACATACAGGAGAGAAAAACAGAAGTCATGCCCTTCTGGGCTTCTGTTTGTATTTGCCAAACACAGAGTTCTTACCTAATTTATTTCTTGATCCATGCATACACATGAAAAAACCCCATGCATTTTCTAGCCCAAGGATGGTCCTTCCCATAGAACAGCTACATACAAGCATTGCATGTACTTGTTAGATTCATTATCAGAGTTGTGTGAGTATAGACCAAAGCATGCTGAGGGGAAACTGTCATGATCTAGGATCTGTCAGAACAGTTCTCAGAGCCAAACTACAGGCTTAGTTTACTGACTTGTCAACAATCTTGGACTCAGACATTGCCCATGAGTGTCTCAGACACTCATTCTTGAAATTTTTGAAATTCTACCTCTTCGTGCTTTAGAGATGAGGTCTACACAATCAGTCATGTTTTACCTGTGAACTGTTAGACATTTCCTTCACAGAAATCTTATTCACTGTAAAATGGTAAAATGTGATGCAATGTGATGTCCAGAAAAGACTTCCATTAGATAAGTCTGAAATCTTGTTTTAAAAATCTAGAATTCCAGATAAACGTCTTGCTTATATGCATACAGCCCTGTATATAAAACTTCTTATATGCTTATATGCATACAGCCTTGTATATAAAACTTCTTATATGGGTGATATGTTATGCTGTGGCTTTGTACTGATGCTTAGAAATTTTGCCAGAACAAAGGCTTTTCTCTGAAGCATTTTGCCTCTGATTTCTGACGGTATTTTTTACCACTTCATATAACCACATTTTCTTTTTTAATCCAGTTATATAACATAAGAGGCATCCTAGAAGTATTTTCTACCTTTTGCTGCTAATGGATTTATCTAGAGCCAGAGGTCCCATCAGTGTGTGTCACACTGGTGTTAAAGTGCAAGGAAGTTACAATGTCTATTAAAATATCATTGCAAGTCTTTGCACCAGTCAAGCCAGGGCCAACCCTACAACTTCCATCCTTCCTCATAGCAGTAAAGTCAGCTTCAATTCCCTGAACTTTCCATACCAATAGAGACTGTGCCTACATCCCAATGTTTTGCATATATATATATATCCAGACTTGTAGGAAGTGAAGCTGAGAAATATTCAATACTTGAATGAAGTCTTGATATGAAGTCGAGTCACGCATATCAAAAACACAACATATGTAAAATAATGATTATCTTGTTTAAACTGGCATATACAAAAACAAAAAGCTGTCATTGCTTCAATATATTATGAGGATAGTTTTTACTATCTCCCTCTGAGAGACTAGGTCTAGTAGGGTTTTTTCAAAAAAATTTGTTTGAAAAGGTTTTTTATTTTAATGCTAGTTTAGATAGTGGTTTTCCTTCATATTAGATTAAGATGCAGACTGGCCCTTCATTGTTTTTCTTTTTTTGGGGGGGTAGGAGGACACCTAAATCCAATCTCAATTTTAGTAACAAAGATTATTTCTTTTTTCTTACTTTTTTCCTCCCCCAAATTTAACTTTCACCAGAAGGAAAATAAAAAAATACTACTATGATTAAATTAACTGACTGAAATATTTTGAGAAAAATAAAAGCAACAATGAAAAATGTTACTATAAATAAAAACCCTGAGAAAACAGAAACAAGTAAAGTTACAAACTATTCTAGAATGCTTTATTATAAATTCCTTTCCCTTCCAGAAAATTTAATATTATTTTTAGTTTGCAGGTCCATTGATGACAGATAACTTCATTAATTATATTTTTTCACTCTCTTTCAGGTTTTTAAATTGTCTATGCTGTGAATGGCATTGGAAAACTAAGAGATATATTATCATCCTTGGAATTTTGGAAGATTAGTACTATGTACAGAAGAGAAAATCAATATTCTTTTTAATCATCCTGAGCTTGAGCTGGCATTTTACACAGCTCCTCAGCTGGCAAATGGCAAAGTCTTAAGCTGTGGGAACACAATCATTCTAAAAGTGTGTGTACCTCTACAGCATATAATGCCTCTGAGAAATAGCTAAGATAGCATTATGATATATTTCTGAATACAGTATAATTTTCTTGCTTTACAAAATTATTGAGACATGCTTTCTTTGTGTGAAAAGTACAGGTTATATATGTAAGAAAAGTTAAATTTTTGATTCACTTAAAAAACCCCCAAAAAACAACAAAACAAAACAACCAACCACTTTTGATTGAATACCTGACACAGAGTTATAGTATTTGGCATCCCTGATGAAAGGGACAGTCAGCATTCTCTTTGGTTCTGCTGCTGCCAAAAGATGCTTCCATCGAAATAGAGTAGTGAGAATAAAAAGTGAAGTCAGGATATTTTCAGAACTGGTCACTAACTGCTCTTGTTCCACTGTCAGATGGTCTTCCTTTTGGCAACAATGACCATGTTCAGAAACAGAGACATGCAAAACTGAGAATAGGCTTCTCTAAATATTAACTGAAAGAAAAATAGAGCCAAGTAAGCCAAAATTAGCAAGTAAATTATAAGGTTGTAAAGTTGTATTTCAGTAATTTCTTTAAGTCAAGAAAGACTAGAACTTAGCGTGATTTTTATTGTTTAGAGACAGATTAGAACTTCACAGTGCTTTTGTTCTGAGAAGGAAAAGAGAAGGAGAGAGAAAGAAAATAAGGAAAGACTGGTATATGAGAGAAAACAGTTTGTCTATAGATTTAGAGATTGGACCTAAGATCATTTGTTTTCCAATTTGCACTGCAGGACCTAATATATGAAGTGATGTAGAAACACATTTTAGTACCTTCTGGGTAATTTGTTTCTCAATTCCAGGACATTTTAGCATCATGAAGCATTAAAATATACATATATGAGTTCTGCGACCTTTTAAATTCTTTCTGTCCCCTCTGGAGTAATACTGTAAAAATCCTTGACACCTGAAATAACTGGACATTGTTAGAGTGATGCTAACAGAGGGGGTTAACAGCTTGTGCATGTACAAAATACTTGAAGGCAGACTGAAAGCCATCATTATGACCTTGCGCTGACCACATTCTATGAAGTGTTACATGATCAGGGACAGGGAAGTTGCTTAATGGAAGTTATATAGTAGCTAGATGTATCCTTGTCACACTTCATCTAAACTGATACATTGCAATGGTCCGCACTGCTCAGACCTGGCAATTACTGTCCAATTCCAATCTATTCCACACTGCCACTATAATGAAAAATAATTAGGACCCTGAAAATGAGTTTTCACATGAAATGGTTTCAGTACTTGGACACAATCGCCTTTGGCAGATGGCTTTGGGTTTGCTTTAATATAATAAAGACAGTTAATCATCTCTAAAGACTGCACAGAATGAATAAACTTTTAACACTACTTTCTCCTCTGAAACTCTCATATTGATCAAAGGTTTAATACTGTAGATTTCACTTTTCTATGGGTGCGTGTTCCTGATAGCCAGGAATCTGCACCCATTCTTATACATCCTGGAGAAGGATCAAATTAACCCAAGGGCCAGCAGCTTGATATTAGAGTTTGGAACCTAATATCAAAGAAAAAAGAAAAAGTTGGTCTTCTGACTACAGTAAAAGTACAGATCTTTAGAATGTTTTCATGAACCCTAAAAAATTATGTCCTAATTGAATTGTGGAAATACCATGCCAGAATAGCAGTAAGATTATTGATAACTTTCAGAAGACATGCGCCTTGCTTAGACAGCATGGAAACTGGTGAGAGTGGAAAGCATTTCATTTGACTTCAGTTATCTACACTGCAGTTGTTAGTCGCTTTAGGCTCCCATTGTAGCCAAGGTAGAGAAATAGGCACATTTAAGGTGCAATTGCTATGACCTGTGAGATGCCTGCTTTTGGTTGAGATGAATTACACACCAGAAGGCATATAAATTTCTCTTGCCTGACTATAGCCCAGAGTGATTAGCTCAAATGTAGATGTCAATAGTGTTTCAAGTTAGATTCAATATACCTGTCTTGAACAACTGTTTGATTTCATTAAACCATTTGCTAGGTTTTGTAACTTTTTTGTATTTGTATCTAGTAGACAAGTTAAGAAAAACTAAATGGTGTTTCATATATATGATATAAATCATACCGCACAATTTGAATACAGAATGTCTAAAATTTATGTATCCAGTGAACTCTAAATACTACACCTAAGTAGTTCTCCTGACAAGGGAAAAAACTCACCATCACCATCCACCCCCCCAACCCCCCCGAAAAATAGACCCCTGTTTTTCAGAAGAACTTAAATCAAGACAAAACTATGATATAAAGTGCAGTTTTGGTTATTTTTTGTGGAGAAATGATTAGCTAAATGGCAAGAGATGTGGGAATAGATGTAAAGAAGGCTGCTATGGGGAAAAGAATGTAAAATGGCCCAGTGTTACTGTTAGTGTGTAATGGGGCTGTGGAGACAGAGAACAGTGAAAGCAGGAAAGCTTATCAACAATGTGGGAAGTATTTTAATGGTCCCAGATTCCTTATTTTGTCTATACCTATATAGCTCCTTTCTGAGTTTTCAGAGCAGCAGGAATAAGGAACATGTAATTTTAGTGAAATTTCTGTCAGAGCGAATTGTTTTCTCTTGGAAACATCTGGTTGCAGTGTCCCCTGTGCTGCCATTCTTCTGTTTTGCTTCTCTGTAGAAGTCCTTGTTTTTGATTGCTACTGTAGAAGCCCAGTTATAAAAAGAAGGAAAAAAAAAAAAGAAAGTGAGAGACTGAGGAAAATTTCTTCAGAAAATCTAAATAAGACTCTGGACTATAACTTTTTTAGTTAATTAGTTAATTATTATTAAAGAAAAAAAATGGAACAGTCTTGTATTGTTTTACTTTCCATATAAATCTTTTCTTTGTGGTGTCTTGTACCAGTTTTTATTAATATTATTGCTGTTACTGTTCATTCTCTTATCTCATTTCTGTTTGCAATGTACGGTTTTTGTCAATCCAAAAGTGTCTCAAATTCCCAGCTCCATGCTTGGAGCTAGAAGTGCCTCATTTGGGAGTCTTGATGGTGAGACTGAATTGGGGAGTACTAACCTTATGGCACAACATTAATTGTTAAAATACAATTTATTTAGTAGATTTATCAAATGATTCAGCATGTGCTTTGAAGCAATGTTTATCTGCTTTTTATTTCTTTTCCAGTTAGGTAAGAATTCATTTTTTTATAAACATGTGCATCACTATGAAAATAATGTTGTATTCCAGTAGAATAATTAGCACAGGAAACTAAAAATATTTAATTCATGGTTTTGGACAGAAAAATTATACCGTGAAAAATAATGGGAAACAAGCATATCTCTTTTCTGATGAATTAGTAGGAGAAGCTCTAAATTGTCTCTTACAGAATTTAGTCTTCTGTGCTCTATGATTTTCTCTGGTTTTTGCATTATTTCTTTAAGTCAGTCTTGGCAATATGTAACATCTTTTTAACTACTTCACCTTCATCTTTTCACAGTTTTTAGCTTCTCACTAATTCTGTGGATATCATTCTTCTCTGATACTTACTCTGATGTAATTCCAGTTTAAAAGTACCAAGTGAGATAGGGTTTGCAAATAGAAATAATACAGAAATCACATACCTTGATTTCAAATTTCTGTTTAATTTTAAAAACCATAATTATTTATCAATCAAGCATATTTATTGGAATACTCGTTTTGAAGGAATGTTGACTGCAAGTTGTAAGTTGGTTGAAGACTCACAAATATGGTTCACACAACACCTTAGTTTTAATCTTTTTCCTAGTCCATGCATCTCTCTTAGCTGTCAACAAAATCACATATCATACTAAATTTTTGAATACTTTTTTTCTATAGAATCTGAAGGTATTCATGAGTCTAACACAACAATGTTTTCACTTTGATTTTTATTTTCCTTATCGTAGACCTTGGTTCTCTCTAAAAGACCATATGGATTATACCAATTGATTTAAAAAATAACACAAAAGCTATGATGGAAACTTTGCCTTTCAAGACTGATAAATGAAAGTGAAAATGATTGTGAAATTTGTTCCTCATGTGAACAGAGGAACAGTCACAGGCCTTTCTGTTACCAAGCAAGTTTCAAATTCTGCTGATACTGTTGATTTTTATTACCTTTGCTCCAATAAAAAAATAAATAAGTAAATAGGCATATTTGGAGAAAGAGCAGGGAAATCGAATCACAATTATTCTTAGAAGTATATAAAATGTAGTTATATTTTTCATCCTGTTTTCTATCATTTTGGGCTTATCTCCTGAGCACAGTGATTCATCAAACACCTGAAAAACTGTATGAAAATCACACAATATAATACAATAATACAACAATTGTGAGTTTGTGTCCTCTTTTATTTTTCTCCCTCAACACGTTTTCACCCATATTATCTGAATTGAGGTGTTTTGTTAAGAAAATGGAAAAGAGAATGGGTAAAAGGGACTTGTCAGAGCAGTGGAGAAAAAATCCTCCAATCTTCAAAAAAAGCCCTTTAGAAATTCAACCAATTAGTAAGTCAGAGGTATATAGGGATGTGTTGGTGGAGAGGGAAGCAAAGATGGAAGGAAATTGAGATTCTGAGATGGAAACATTTTCTTGGTGTTGTTCAACTAAATAATGCAGGAGCTGGACAATAACAAGTTTAAGACAGACAGACTTCAGAGGGATACTGTTGAGATAATTCAAATAATTTTATGTGGTATGTGGAGTGATAGCCTGTTTGAAACTACGCTATAATACTGTTGGAAGACTTTTAAGCCAGACCCATCTGAAGCTACTCAGTTGCTATGTGTGCGAGTTCCTTAGATACAAGTAAAACTGGCCCTATATTTAGAAAACAGAAACAAAGAGATATAGTCAGGCAGTCACAGTAATGTCATCAGTCCCAAGGCGCCTGTGAAAGGTAACCACAACCGTGCTGCATGCATGGCATGGAAATCAGCACCACTGAAATCAGCGCTGTAACCCAGACCAGCAGACCTCACACAACACTCTGACATCAACGACAGCTTTTCCGCTGCAGGATGCATCTAGTGCTTGGACATCATCTTCTCAATGACCAATTTCCCTGTGAAGCTGTGTCATTCCAGATGGGACACAGCTCCTTCATGTCATAACTACAGTATATTAAGTCTCTATTTGTTCATTAGGTATGTCGGATGGAAATTTTATATTGACTGCCACATAAAATGGCATGCAAATAACTAGCTAACAAACACTGGCACTTTAAAAGAAAATGTGTAGTGATTTCATATATGCCAAAAATAAATAGGAAGTAAAACGTTCCATTAGTTCATTTTCTTTCGCCATATGTGTTAACCTCTTTAAATCTTACTCTGTTGCGTTCATAGCCAATGAGACAATAATTTACACCTCTAGTTTTCAGAGGACACTTGTCTTATTGTATTCTTAAACATCCATGCCAGCTTTAAACATTATATAACCAATGTATATATGCCTACTTGAGTTTAAATATGTAACACCTTTAGTGCTAGAAGTGTATTTATTTGTCTGTCATAATAATGCCTTAGATTCTCTGCTACACAGTTAAAATGAACACAACAATGTGCTAAAAGCTTTATTTTCCATATGTAACTTTGAAGGGACCACACAGAACATAGGCTCATGATTCGTTTTCCAGTAGATCAGCACTCCAACCCTTATTATTCTGCCAAATGCTACATAAGCTTCTTTGTTTTATTACTACATTTCATCTTTAAATCAGAGAAAAGAAAAGGAAAACATTTCATTTTGGATTGGGCCAGGGTGTCCATCACCTTCCCCAATATCTTGCTGTACTATTTATGAGTTAAGCAATAAACAGAGTAAGACCTATTCATCTTTATGCATGCTACATACATTTCTGAACACTGGTAAGGGTATTAAAAGTAGCCAAGTCATGCATTATGTCATCATCAACAATTTAAATTAAAATGGAAAATGCTTTGATTTTTCCTTCCATCATCATGTCTGGAATTAAAAATTATAGCTACATTTGTAGAAGTCAGACATAACTTGCTCATGTTGTCACTTCACATATAGTTTGCCTATATTACACCATATGCCAGGAACTCTTACTGGCACATGCAGTAATGTGATATAATTAGTAAAATGTCAAATTCTAGGCTTCCAATCAATTTCACAATCAGATTTTGAGCAGGCATAATTTTTAGAGCTACAAATCATTTCTGCATGGTACTTACATCTGACTGATATCTAATTTCAGTTTACAGAAGAAAATATTGAGCATTTGTAGTATTGATTTGGGAGAAAGTAATGAATTGTTCTGACTAACTAGATAATTGCATGTTGGAAATATACTTTTTCTCTGTATGTTGTTTTTCAACATCCTACTAACCAATGACTAATTATTTCAATTGTTACTTTCACTTCACTGTAAATTTTCTTTTTTGAGTATTATAGTTTATGAAAACATAATATACATTTAATATCTAATTATACATTTTCTCTTTATTTATTTAACTCTATGTATTTTTTCACTGGAGTAGGTAAAATTTTAGATGCTTAGCCTAGACAGATTTATTATAGCGTGTATTTCTTTCTTGCTATAATATTACTTGTCATCTATTTTACAATGTATGTTTTTATTGGTAAGAATTTGTGGCATAAAATAAACATTTAGCATGAGATTCATATTATCTAATCTTAGAAGTCTACATTGCCTATGTTTGGAGAAGCTGTTCTGACTGTTTTATAGTCAAAGCCATGGAATTAAGTAGTTTAGGGTGCTTTCCCTAAAATATGTATCTAGATCAGACTGTGGATTGCATCAAAAGCCTCTCTCTCCACTAATTAGGAATTGCATAAGCAGCAAATTCACATCTAGATGTCTATGTGACAGACAGAGATAAATCTACCTGATCAGACAAGTCTCACCCAGAATCTGAAATCCTGGAATTAATTTATGAACAGAGGAAAGATCATAACAGAAAAATGTACATGTATATGTGGATGTGTGTGAGACTGAGAGCGTGTGTTGTGTATACAAATCTCCTCTTCTTGTCAACCGTTATGCACACAGTGCAGTTTTTAATTACACAATCACATGCTATTTTTGCATAGGAACCATCTTCATTAAGGCACAGATGGATATGAGGATACTGCTCAATTAATGAAGTGTTCAAATTTTTTTTTCCACTTCATGCTGAATGTACAGCCTCAAATACTGCATATTTGCTACAAAACCTGTTCCAAAGGGAAAATTGCTCATTTCTTCTCCTGTGACAGTCATCACTGCACTATCCATCCTAACACATCCTGAATGATTTCAGACCTGCTTGGTCTCATACAGCAATTATCAGACCCATGGATGGTTCCTGCCTTTCATCCCCTGAGGTAGTGAATGTCACTCTGACATGAGCAAGGTGATGTTACAGCTTTTCTGCCACTTCTCCCCATCCGTGTTTTGCCAGGCAGCTCTGCAAGGTCACACAGGTAAGAGTAATCATGGCTGGTACATGGGGGCCACACAAGCCCTGCTGGAGCTGCTCTATGCTTGATTCGCACAAGTCTTGTAGATGATGCACTCACCAGATATCACTGCAGGTGATGGGTCATGAACAATCTCCAGTGCATCCTCCTGGGTACCAGAACTACCTCCTGAGTTTTAACAAACCATGAAACTAGTTCATACATCAGAGACAAAAGTCCTTGAAGCATGGATGAATTTGCACAGTATTCTTAAGCAAGTAGGAAACTTTTACTCTTCATGAACTGAGACAAAGAGATGGGAAGGAGCAGTATATCAAATATACTAAATCAGATGAAGCATTTGAGATTTGTCATTCAGAATATGTGGAGTACTTAAAAATATCACGTGGCTTCCAGCTGCATGTAAATTCATCCACATGATGAGGGCTAGAAAAGAAGTAACCACCTATGAGAAATTCAGCTGAAATTAATTGCTTATACATACATAAAGAAAATTAAAAATCAAGATGCAGATATTCTGACTTAGTTTTGGAGCTTCATTGTGTTTTGAGAGGATGGAAGAGGAGGATAGTTTTATGTAAAATTTACATTAAAAAAAGGCAAACTTGAAAAGCAGAAAGCTTGTAATGTATTAATATCAGACAGCTTGGCTGGAAGCTTTGATTGGATGTCACAGACCTCTGACACATCCATCCAAGTATGGGATGGCAGTGGGTAATTCCCTATGTAGATGCCAGTACTGCACTAAAAACTTGCCAAACACATTTCATAGATCTCTGCTGAAAAATTGTAAAATAAAAAAAAATATTAAGATTTTCAACTTAGGATATGATTTCACACTCCACCTTCTGAGGTTTACTGATATGTGTACTATAGTTTCAATGTCTCTGCTTTTGAGAGACATGGAAAGAACTTTTATTTCCTCACCATGCCACCAGCTTCATCTATCTTGATCAGCCACTACCTTTTTTTATTAGAAACTTAATCCCATTTTCCCTTAGGCTACAGTTCTTTACTCACAAACATTTAGTCCCTTTGGTCTCTCTACCTTTCACCTATCTCATCTGGTTTTTTTCACTCTCAGTCTATCCTGCTCAGTTTCAACTTTCTTGATTCTATCCCTGTTTCTCACATCACCTGATAGTTCACCCTATTGAACTTGATAGTTCTCTTCATTGCTTCCCATGTCAGGTTTCTTGCATAGTAAGCATATCTGGGATTTATCCAATGCCAAGAGGAATTCAGTTTAAGACTTCTTGAAGAGCTAAGAAAATTTTTTAGGGACATTCAGGTACATCTAAATATCTCTTTGCAGATAATTGATCTGGGCTGATGATGAACCCTAGGATGAACTGCATTGCTCTCTCTTTGGCATTGACTTTATTGACTAAATCTCTATTCTTTATGGTAGTTTTATAGCTAGAAGGTAATTCTTGAATGCCCTGGAGATATCAAGGTATCGAGCACAAGGGATTTTGCCAATCCACAAAGTCACTGTTCTATTATACATCTGATGGCCTGTCTGGGAACCTTCACTGGTAACCCAAAGGTGTCTGACCTAGTTCTGGATACCATTTAGATGGCTGCAGACTACTACTAAGCTTAAAAACTGATTTGGACCCTCCCTGCATTCCTGACCTTGGGCTCAGTCCTTGATCAGTGCAAGCAACTATGCATCTGAAAAAGTTCTAAGCTACTGAAAACAAGATATCACATGTATTAAACTATGGCTCCATAAGTAAATAATAATATTTGCAACATGGGTCTGGTTGAGATGTATTGTGTGAGTTCTAATTCTTATTCATTTTGTGAGATAATTTATTAACCTCAACACAGTAGGAAGAAAAAACCAAGGAATTTTCCTAACTTCATTTGTCAGGCGTGATATTCCCATGGTTCTAAACTAACTTTTGGGTGCTGACAAGGTCAAAACTGCTTCTTTAGCTGTTTGCTGGCTTTATCTGCTGACTTTCGTCTTTTCAAGCGTGCATAGCCTGATTACCTTCTTCCATGTAGCAAATTACAAAATGAGGAAATGGTCTCAGGTTGCACCAAGGGAGGTTCACATTGGATATTAGGAAAACTTTCCTCACCTAAGGAGTTATCAAGCACTAGAACAGGCTGCTCAGGATAGCTGTTGAGTCATCACCCCTGGAGGTATTTAAACAATAACAATAAACAATAGATGTGACATTTAGGGGCATGGTTTAATTGTGGACTTGGCTGCGCTGGGTTAATGGTTGGACTCAATAACCTTAAAGCTCTTTTTCAACCCAAACAATTTTATGATTCTGTGAAGGATACCCTGCATTTACTAACGGTCCTGCAGAAAACTATATGAGTAGAATAGAAACCTCAAAAAAAAAACTTTCTTGCAGTAGTAGTGTATTTCTTCAGCTGTCATTCTTTAAAGACGTAGGTTGGAGTTTGTAGGGGTCTTTTGCTTGCTTGTTTTTCTCTGTTTAACAAAAACACAACTGAAAAATCTGTTACTCTTACCAGCCTATCCAAGAGTACTTCTGAAGGTCTTCAGTAACATGAAAAGAATCATACATCCCTAAGAGAAAAAAACTGCATTCAGTTACCAAGTTATGGAGTGCCTTTATTCAGCATAGTATTTAAGAAAATATATAGAAGTGTCAGAAGTTTTATCTTTTGATTAGCTGCTTTCCAAAATGTTAGCTTGAACTAAACAACGTATCTTATGGTTTATATGGTTAATTGTTCAGATTTCTTACTGACGTTATAGTCCAATTTGTAGGTTCCTTCCTACAAAGAGGTGAGTTACTTTGCCCAGGACAATTAAATGGAAAAATGCTAGAATTTTCCTATTAATGTCATAGGAATAGGTCATATATTCAGAGGGAAATTGTCTTTCAGAAATAGATTTATCATACATTGAAGATTTCCATACAGAAAAATCACCTCAAACTTTGAAAACAAGAAAAGGAAAAACATATAAGGTTTTTCTCAAAAACCTTCTAAGGTTGAGGTGAAGCAATTTTTCTTTCAGGGAAAGTCTTATAAAGTCTTCAAGGCTAATGTCACATCCTTTCCAACTTGTCAGTAAGTGAAAGTCAGAAAAGTAGAAAAGTCTTTTTTTTTCTTTCATGGAAATATTTGAGACATCTATCTCAAACTGTACATCTATGAAGGGATTTGTTGAATTGACTCAGAATGTTCAGCACATTTTAAGATCAAGTCACATATTAAAAAGTTTGAACCCTTAAAGTTATGATATGAACAAAAAATGGGTCCTTTTAACTACATCTCAGATATAACTTGGTTTCAGGTGAAAGATATCAAGATCTGTTGTATATTGTATGATTTTTTCAGTGAATGTCCTTCAAATGGACATGTTGGTTTATGCAGCAAAGCTATTTGCTTTGATGATGAGGCTATGGAGTATTTTCTCATTGTAGTAACTTATTCTGCAGGAATTGCTCAACATGGTGTAATAGCATAAATACTCATTGTAACTTCACATTGAGCCTGGATCATTTGAATCATAGCTGAGAGCCTCAGTTACTAGGTAGGTTGTTGTCAAACTCACTCTTTTGCATTTAATGAATATCTAACTATGTATTTGAAGAGCAAGAGCATAGCCTAGTGGTTGGGTTTCTGGAGAAGACAAGGATGGATGTTCTTTGTATGACCCATATCAGATAGGAGGGCTGAAAAACCCTCGTCAAAAGAAGTTCTATCATCACTGAAAATTGTTGGGTTTGGATATATTTTCACTCTTTTTTACCCTGTTACTTTTGCCTTAGAAGTGTTTCTGACTAAATAAATAAAAGATTTCTGCCAAGATTTCTGGCTGAAATAATGTAACATTTGCTGTCTACAAATCTGTTATATTTTTTAAATTATTTTCTTTTCATACAGGGCCTTTAAAGCATTATTTTAAAAGAAAATGTTACAAACAAAGGTTTCATCCAAGAAGTAAAACAAATGAAGGTTAACAGAGCTGATGTGTGGAATGTTTCTACATGTCAAAAATATACTGGCCTATTTTGTTTTCTGAATTAGCCCTCCTGTCTTTATAGACCATAAACCTTTTCTTAGCTTTTGAGCCAAGTATTTAGTCAAGCTTTAAAATTAGAGATATATGGGTCTTGTGGTAAGGTCTGTGGCTCCATTTCACATCACAAGTTCCTGGAACTTTTTAAAAAATAAATTATAAGTTGCTATTGGTGACAATGTGTTCCAGGACGGTAGGTTTTGATAACAGTATATAAGAGATAGAAGAAGATCTCAATAATTATTTTAAAAGTACTCACGACAATCCAAATTAAACATTAGTCATAACTGTGGCACTTTGGCTTCGCAACCTCTGGACTCGCTCTGGCCAAGGGTGCTGTGGTAAATAATGGGATGGGTGTGATTGTGTGACCCAAAAAGTGAAACTGCTTGAATGACAAAATAGCAAACAGCAAAAGGTGAATACTCAGTGTAGGGTCAACCACAAAAGGCAAGAGAAACGTAATACAGCAGCATGTGTATGGGAATATGAGGGTGGTCTGAAGGCAAGGCTCCAATGACAGACTGGGATTAGGAATGTTAAAGTGATACAGTGAACAACAACTGATCAGGGGGGAAAATTGAAAACATTCTAGGAGTATAACCTTATTTGAATAGACTTGCTGTTACCCACCTTACAGGTTTGATTCTCATAGTCTTAGACTAATACCCAAGGCTGATTCATTATCATTCCACACACATAACAAGACATAATTTGGCTTCAGAAATACCAGGAAATCCTTATGCATAACTTGCCAGGAGTTGTCTCTTGCCATATGTGGCATATACCTATAATTATATTGTACATTGCAAGCTTTAACACTTCCAGGGAAACTTACTCTTCAAATGACAAATGTGAGAGAGATTAGTAAGTATATTTGTATTATTGTATGTACAATTAGATTACTTAATTCAACACATAACAATTTTAAAATAATTCAGTGCACAACATTTTTTACCTTGGTCAGTATATTTCAGTCTTTTAGTGCAATTGTATGTGTTAAAAAAAGAAAAAAAATCACTTTCTATCCTCCTTTTAATATTTGCATCTTTATTTTTTTTTCTTTTTATTTCTTTCTTTTTGGGGTAAAAAATGTTGTTTTAGGAAATATTTCAATTTCAATAGAAAATACACAACATGCTACTTGTAAAAGTTCAGATAAAATAATGAATAGCTCACATAAGCCACTAAGTTGCTCAACATCTGGAGGCATCCTAATTTCTGCTTTAATTTTTTATTAATTTTTATTTCAAAATATTTGCATAACATATTGAAATGAAATATTAAAATAAATTTCCTTCCCTGCTTATTTTCAGAACATTCAAAAATTGTTTTCTTACCAGCTCTCAGTTTTCACTGATGCAGTAAAATCTCAGATTAAGTGGTCAAACTTGCTGCTAGAAAATAGTTTTGTTTAGCTTTTGGTTTTTGACACATACTAAATGAACCCTCCAGATATCACCCACAATCATGAAGTCTAGCCCTGGTATAAACAACAGATTACACATTTATTTCCTATAAGGGCCCAAGGATAAGATTTTGGGGGTTTATTTGGTCGGTTGCATGTATTTTTTTGTTTTAAGTCTGCTCTATTACCATAAAAATACTCTGCTGGGAGCTTATGGTGACTCCTTAAGCACTCACTGCATGGAGCCATATGCCTGATAAACACAGCTGTTCTATGTCACTCCAAAAAACTTCTAGTGCTGGATAAAATACATTTCCAATATCATTGCCAGTATCATGAATCTTTACATATTTTTAGGCATATATCACATTTGAAGTGCATCATTTTTGAGTATGTAAATTCTGGCTGCCAGTTATTGTCATTGTGAACTCAGAGTTTTTTGTTGAATTATATGTTAAAATATTAAGCACTATAACTGAGATAACATGAAAAAGAAATACACTCTGGCTGCAAATTTGCAATGTTTGAGCTCAAAATGTTTTGATTCCCTGAAAGTCTTGGCCTTGTAATTCAGACAACACAAATTTTGTCTTGCTGAAATACTGGCAGTACATATTTACACTTGATAATCAGTAGGAATTAGATATCCAAATGTCTTTGAATATTTTGCCCACAGTTATTTGTGTATTGTTTAGAGAACTGAAGCATAACCAAAGATATCACAAGGATCTATTGACATGCCTTCTGGAAAAGACTATTCATTTAGAAAAGGGAGAATAATGTATTATAATCATGCCCTTGAAGATTCTAAACATCTTTAAACTAGAAATGATGAGGTAAATAGCTTCTCATTTGAAAATAAGTAATATCTCTCTCAAAAAACTTCACTGACCTACCAATAAAATGGCTGTGGATCCTCAAGAATGGAAATTTAACTTGAGCTGTAAAATGAAAAGTTTGAATCTTAAAAGTACCTTATATTCTCAAGAATAGTAGATCCCATCTTTACTTTTATGGATTTACTTATTCTTCTTTAGAAGAAAATTCTATATACTTAACTATCTGCTGACTGATGTATTACAGATTTATCAATAGGATGATGAAACTGGTAAATTAAGCAAGACTAAAATCCCTTGTGGGTATTTGCACTGAGCCTCAAATACACAGAATGAAGCAGCAAGGTAGTGAGAAGAGATATTTCAGTGTTAGCAACTGGGTGAAGCTGTTGGATGTCTTTCAAATTATTATGCCAGTCCAGACATTTTTTGCATAATGAGAACATCTTTCATGTGTCAGAACAGGTTTTGATTATAACTAAATAAGTGAAAGCAGGGGTATGTTGATAAGGTCACCTTTAATGTAAAGTTTGGTCAGAGTTGTCTAAAGTATTTATTGGAACAGGGAAACCTGCCAATGAAGTGAGGAATTAAAAGAAAAAATATTGTAAACCATCACATTTTAAAGGAAAATATAAACATCCCCTTCTTCAAAAAAACCAAAATGAACACATCAATACTGAGAAACATCCCCTTCTTCAAAAAAACCAAAATGAACACATCAATACTGAGAAAAGAGATCTGTTAAAATAAACAAACAAAATATCAAGAATGAAACATAAGGTTTTTTACTTTCCATTAAAATAATTTCTTTAAACTCATGCTATTAAATTGACTTTATTTTTTAAATTGTGTTAATTACATTACCCAGGAAACTTCGCTCTATATATATTTGAATAGTGTCTGTCTGCTTGCAGTTAGATCTTCATGAAAGCTGTCATTTCATGCATTCAGAACAAAAGAGAGTGTTAATTTGAAGAGCTCATTATTATACAAAAAATATTCTTCCAGTCGGTATTGGGTCATTATAGTCTGAATATATATGTTTTTTATATTATATTATTTATATATAGTATTACCCAGTAAGATAAGTATGTTTCTTTTAAATATCTCAGAGCCACTCAATAGCTAAAATCTGTCCTCCAAGGCAAACTTGGGGGAAATAAATTATATTAGTAGGGGCTAATTGAGAGACTTAGAGGCTAGCTTCATATAGATTTCTTTTTTAGATTTCTACAAGAGTTTCTGGAGCTCACCTTTGGTCAAGGACTTGGGATCCACATATACTGGACAATTTTTTAACCTTGTGCTTGCTCTTAGCACAAGGTGAAAACATGTTTTCTGAAGCATAGTGTGAATGCTTCTAAACACTTGTTTTCTCTTTTTTCCTGATGGCCATTTGCTCTAAAAAAAAAAAATTGCCTTTACACATATTTGTAACCACTATGGGCAAAGTCCACGAAGTTTTGCTGTTACTGCTGAAATGGGAAGGGTGTTATAGCATTATCACACAATATATATATATATACAGAGCTCTCCCAAAATGGGGACTGTCATTTTCCTCTGTATTTGCATAAAGACAAGCTGCTAGAATTATTAATAAGCTTGGAAAAAGTGCTATAGATTTGTCATTTGAGAATCATGAAAAACTTTGAAAATAAACAAATGAGAGTATTGAAAGTCCAATCTGAGTTGTAATAACAGTGCAGCATAGGAAATATATATAGTTCAGAGAATATATATATTAAGTTTACAGAGCTAACAATATTAGCAGTACCTTTAATACAGCAGTAAAAATGGTTTAGAATCATAGAACCACCAAAGCACAGGCTACTTTTGGTTTTTAAAGGAAGGACCTTTAAAGGTTATCTAGTCTAATCCCTCTGCAATGATCAGGGACATCTTCAAGAGTCTCATGTTGCTTAGAGCCTCACCCAACCTGACCTTCATTGTTTCCAACAATGGAGCATCCACCTCCACTTTGATATGGACTCCATATAGATGATGTCACAAATGTATTTTACATGTAGCAAACATTGTCATAAAGATCATTGAGTTCAGATTGATCAAAAATTGAGTGCCTTCATTAACATGTTTTAAAATTAATAAATCCTGGTGCTAGCCTAGTAGGCTATGTTGTCACAGGCCTAGGATCAGAGAAAGAGTCAGACTGTCCTTCTGAGTTGTGTTTGTGTATTTCTGGAACATAAAAAACATGTCTCACATATCCTTTCAAAAAACCATATGCCCTCTTTTAGTCTACTTCTAAAATTGCTCCAAGAACTTCAGTTTTCATTCTAGTATTAAGTTGTATTTTGGAAAGGAAAGCCTGAGAGAATGTTCCAGCACTGATGTTTGTTACTTAACATTAAATAATTAAGTGATGATATTTGGTATAGAAATGTTAAGGTTATTTCTTTGAAAGCTAGTAGGCAAATCAAATCCCCTTAAGCCTGCTTTACTATTAATAATGGAGGACGATTTATAAAAAAGTATAAATAAGATAAGCATGATCTTTAAACTCCTCTTGTTATTCAGGGTCCTGATTCATGAGCATAGAACACCTGACAGCATCAAAACTAGAATGCCTACTTAGCTAGGCAGGGGTCAGGGAATTGCCTTTTGTGTTTTAATATTTTTCAATGCAATGCTACATAGACTAATTATTTAGATACACAATGATGCCAAATTGAACAAGGAATGTGTAAAACTAGTGTAAAACAAGTTTCTAGAATATGACTTCATTATGATTTTTCTAAAGATTTAGTTTACATGATCTACAGCACTCCTTAACCAAGACCTCCAGGTGGGCTAGGAAAATGTGACGTATGAGAAGAGTTGCACAGCAATTTTCCATTTTCATTTCTGCAAATATTGAGAATTATTTATTTATTCATTTCTTTGTTAAACAGGCTTCCTATGAACTTAGCAGTCTTTCTCCCCTGCCTTCATTTCCAGGGTGTGTGTATCTCTGAGTGTGCATATATAAATATATATGCAGATTATGCACATACAAATAAAATCTATATAGATGACTGATACATTATCACAGCTAGAAACTGCAATGTGTAAAGGAACTTAATCCTCCCTTTAACCATTTACTTGTTTTTCTGTGAAAAATAGAGTTTGGAAAAGCAGCAATTGTTCTTATTTTAATTTTACTGGGGTTTTTTGAGTTTGTTTGTGTGTTTGTTTTTTTGGGATGAGGTTTTCTTAATAAAAGTAATTATCATCATATCAATTTAAGCATTGTACTTTTTCCTTTGGAGTGTGATAAAAGTATGTTTATTCTTCAACTGCAAGTCAAATCTTTGAACAGGTCTGGTTTTCATTTTAGAAAGAAAAAAATGTTGTGTGCTTCCCTTCCCCTTTCTCTCATCCCAGATTCCTAAGTCCAGATGAGCAGTATGAACACCAGGATGAAGTAAAAGTCATCCCCTGAAAGAAATTATCTTAAAAACTGGAAATGAAAAGATTCCAGAAATAAAAAAGAAAACTCACCAGCATACACGCTTAAGACAAAAGTATAGTTCTATTTCTACTAGTAGTGTGTGTTGATATCAATATTGGGTATTAATGATATATATTAATTAAAATATCAAGTCTAGTAGTATTGCAAATACAGATGAGAGAAATGTGGAAGTAATTACTTTGATTTTTCCAAGTCTTTCAGGCTACTTTGTGAGACTTCTAGTTACTCCAATATACATTTCAAAATATTTTAAAATTCTCACCATTCCTGACAAACAGGAATTTTTCCTTTATTATTTCCAGTGTACAAATAATTCACTGCTAATCTTAGCTGGTTGCTAAGCATCCTTCCCCAGGAAAAAACAAGCGACTTTGCATAGCTTAGGCCAGAATCAGAATCGAAACATTTTATTAATTTATTAATGACATGTAATTAACCCACAATGAACTATAGACTCAGGATCAATATCTGTAATATAACAGATAAATCATGTAACAGATCCTTAGAGAGAATTAATAAACAGTTACATATCTCCCAGACCCCATAAATCACTCCTAGAATTACTTCCTCCCCTTTCCCCAGTATGCTCCAGGTCCCAAGTAGCTCCTCACTGTCGCTGGCCAGTGTCAAATGCTCCCTGCCCTGGTGTGCATCCCTGCAGGTGTCCCCTTTCCAGCCACAGGCTGCCACCTCACCTGGCAACCCTTCATGATGCTTCTACATCACTATGCAGGCTGTGTTTCTATTTCCTTTACTGTATTCAACAGAATTGTAGTTCTCCTTGTTAATTCTCTGGATAGCTGGGCTGATAGTGGCCTTGCTTTTGTTACATGGTTGCAAGAAGGACATTGAGGTACTGGAGCACGTTGAGAGAGGGGCAATGAAGATGGTGAAGGGTCTGGAACACAAATCTCCTGAGGAGCAGCAGAGAGAACAGGGATTGTCTAGCCAAGAGAAGCTGAGGCTCAGGGGAGACCTTATGGACCTCTGTAATAACTGCCTGAAAGGTTGTAGAGAGGTGATAATCGGTCTTTTCTCCCAAGTAACAAGAGAGAGGACAAGAGGAAATGTCGTCAAATTGCACCATGGGAGGTTTAAGTTGGATGTCAGGAAAAGAATTCTTTACTGAAAAGGTTGCCAAACATCAGGAACAGGTCACCCAGGGAAGTGGGAGAGATACCTATGGACATGATTTTCTGAGCCTGAGAGTTTTCAGCCTGTCAGTGGCTGATCTGTTCCCAAGGGAAAGTCTTTTGGGAAACTTTTCTTTCAAGGACTGTTTTTTGTATATAGGTTTTCATTCGCAAAACAATGTCACACAGCTGTTCTGGATGTATTTTTCTCTTGTTCCACCAATGGAACCAGAGGAGTGGTTCCTTTGGCCAATTACATTAACCTGTATGGGAGCACCTTATAAAAAGGGTTGCAAACCCCAAAATAAATGCTTCTGCCTCATTGAGATCAAAACTCTCTGTTGTGATTTGAATCCACTCTGCTATTTTGTGTCTACTAGACAGTTACCATCCATGGAACTTGTCCTGGTTTAGGGCAAATTTTGTGAGGAAAACTCCCAAAGGGGTCATGCTAGAAAGCAGGTTCAAGTTGCTCCTCCCCCAACTGGTTCAGGAAAATATTTGGAGAAAACTTGTTTACTTAACAAGCAAAGTATACACAAACATAAAAATTGAATAAAATTAAACAATAAAGCCTCTCACTCTTCTGAAGAGATGAAAATTTCAGAAAGTCTTTGCAGTGGGTGCAGCTGGGCTCCCTCGGTCTCAGTCCTCCTGTGCTGGAAAGTGCAGAAACCCAGGCCCAGTGGGTCACAGGTGTGAGCTCCTGGCATTTTCTGGATTTTCAGTCCAGAGCAGGGCCAATCGGTTCCAAGTAAAAGAAAATACACAGTCCAGGGAATTTCTCTGCCTCAGCTAGCTAAAATACTAATTAAAAGCAAAGGAGAATTCTGTCCCGCTGTCTGTCTGTGCTGCAGACAGTGCAGACCTGGAGCAGAATGTGGAGTAGCGAGTGCAGTTTCTGAGCACAAACTGCAGCTTCTTCTTTCCCTATCTTTGTTCTCAGAACCAGTCTTAAAGGTGCTGAATTTAATATCCAGCATAAACAGAACAGACAACTGGGGATACAAGCATCATAAAGTCACCCCAGGACAGAAGTATTTAAAAGACATACAGATGTGGTGCTTAGGGTTTTGGTTTAGTGGTATATTGGGCAGTGTGGACTCAATGGTCTGAGAGGTCTTTTCTATGATACATTTCGAGCAGATCCCCTCGCTACTTCTGTGCACATTACACCCCACAGAGTTACAGTTCTGCCTTAAGAGCTGGGGTAACCTAGATCACCCCATGTGAGCACCCCACAAAGATGTTTATGTTGCCAAAGCAGTTGGTGACATAATGGTGTAATATAATAACAAATACGCTATGTTTGTTAGCTGCAAATTGTAAAAACATCCCTCTGAGAAAAGTCTTAGAATTGACTTCATACAGACATCATTTTTCTTGGTCAACTTGTGTTGTTCTGTACATTTTACCATGTATAGCCACACTTTGAGATTAAAGTAATTCACCTGAGTAAAGACAAGGTGGTGAGGTGGTTAAAAGAGACACAGGATGCAACTTATATGGATAGTAGTAATAAAATTCAGGTATCTCAACATTTTACAGCTTAAATACAAGGTGATTGTCTTTGAATTCCAAAGTCAAGGAGATCTGTGGTCATTTCTGCAGGAAAACTGCCCTGGCCTTTTAGATATTTTAAACATTTTGGTTGAGACAAGATCAATTGTCCTGTGTAAGTGATTATTTCTGTCCAAAAGATTTGAAAGAAACTTAATTTGATTGTTGTGGACTTGACACAACAGTTTTAGACTTCTGAAGTTAGATGTGTAAACATGCAGTCTTTACTGCCTATGAATAAACATCAAAGAAAAAATTTCTTGAAATGTCTGCATCAAAACATAGTTTCTTGTTGAATTCCACAAAATATTTCCAGCAAAATACACAGTGGAATTTTATCTCTTTATACATCATAATCCAATGAAATAATAATAAAAATGAGCTTTCAACTGAAAGAAAGTTACTCCACACCTCATTCTAATTGTGCCGGATTTTTAAAAAATGTCTATATACCTAAAGTAAATTGAGCACTGATTTCAAGAGATGGAGAGAGAGAGAGAAAGTATTTGTTTCACAGATGATTCAAAAGTTTTGCTATAGGGACAGATTCTTCTCTAGGTTAAACTGGCCTTTGTCTCTACACTTGTTATTCTTTACCACTGTTCGCCAAATCTGTTCATAAAAATCTCTAAAAATAGGCAATCCAGAACTTTCCAGAGGTTACTTTTTTCAATATATAGGTTTGTGATATTTTTTTAATGTTTAATATTTCAATTTTTGTAATGTCTGATATAAATCACGTTATCTAGTCTTATTCCCACGTGAGATATGGAGAACAAATTTTTTAAGTCTTCTTTTCCTTCTGTGCAGCAATAGTTGGCACATTTGATGACTGATGCTACATTTTCCTTCTGCATACCCTTCTTAAGACTAAACAGTAACTGTTTTTCCTGTCTATCATCATAATCTTGATTTTCAGACTGTTATTCTTACCCGTTATTTGTCATTGGATTTCCTCCATCTGGACCACAGCTTTCTCAAAACACCTTTTCTGAAACAAATGTTGGCTTCTTCAGTCAAAGGTGTTGCCTACATGATTTAAACCAGTCAAATGAGGAACAGTTGAACCAAATTTAAAAGAAAAGACATGCAACTGTTTATTTGGTTGGTTGGTTGTTATCCTTTTTCTGGCAAAGGATCCCATAATATAAAGACTGTAGTGTCAGAAATCATTAAGACTGAAGTTACACATCCTGTAAAAAAACCATATCAACTCTTCTCATTACCATGTCTGCATGGCTTTAGAAACTTTGAGGACCTCCATACCACAATTTTTTTCAAAGCTTTTTGCTCATTGTAGCATCAGCTAATGGCAACAGAAACTTACTTGTTCATTTATTTAATGTGGAAAAAGCCAGAGCAAATCATTCTCATCCACCTCAGCGACCTGGCATTGTAGTCACTAGGATCAGGCCCCTGGTCAATGCCAGCTGTCTAACTTAATTTTATACAGCCTATGGTTTTACACATTTGCACATCTGTAAGTTTTCCAGCAGCTACTTTGTGCCAATGAAGATGAGAAAAATTTCCAGATATTCTTGTTGCTGCATGTACTCTCACAGTACTTTTTTTCAACAACTCAGGTCAGAATTTAATATACCAGGACAAATTAGATGCCAAACATCTATGTTGACTTTTAAACCAAGAATTAATGCAAGGAAATAGCTGGTCTTAATAACCTTGGATCCTTATAGCATTTATTGTGCTAAATATAAAATTGCCTTGGGATGTGATATTGCATATTTCAGAATCTATTTCCACAGATTGGAATGGAGTTTTGAATTGGTGATTATTGTATATATTATTGGGTAATAATATTTATTGTTATAAAATTTGAAAGCTGATTTGACAAATGCCAATGGGAAACTTGCATTCCTGACAGACTGCCACACTAGTAGTTCCTACAACTACAGCAAAAATTCTTATGTAAAGGCTTATCTCTTTTCATTAGCTGAAACTCTAACAGAGCAAATAATAAAAATACAGTCATGCATGCATGTTCAAAATTGCAAATAAAATTATGTTCTTCTTCTTCAGTCATAACTTTCTGCATACCCTTCACTGAGTATTATCATACAAGATTTTACTAGCAGAAGGTTCCCTCAGAGAGTTCATTTAAATGAAATATATTCATAGACATTTGTAAACACAATTATTTGAACCAAAACAGAAAAGTTGAGCTGATTCACTTCTGGAACAAAATACCTTATGTGCTTCATGGTTTCAATCAAAAATAACCAATGATATTCAAAACTCCAATATTGATTATTCTCAATTTTTTCTTCTTAAGCAATTTAAAAATAAGAGTTCTGTGAGATTATTGTGTGAATAGCAATTCAGGTAGAAAAAAAATCTAAGAAAATTATGAAGGGTAAGTAATACATAAGATGTACATGGAGAAAGAATAATTTATATGGAAAGGTTATGAAATGCAGAACCCAGAAAAAAAACATTTGAAATTAAGAATAGATTTCAGAGTTGGAAAAGGAATGGATGGAATTGATTTATGAAGCATGGAACTATATAAATTTATTTAGAATGTGGAATCAGTTACATTATTCAGGTCTAGTGTGTTTACTTTATTATTGTGTTACTTTAACCCATCATGCTCTGCTTCAGTGCTCAGAGTGACAACACATTAAATAAATATTTCCATTCTGTTGTTTCACTCAGGAATTTTGTATACTGCAAATATATTTCTGATGCTAGAAGAATAAAATATTTACTTGTAAATACAGTAGATATAACGCCACTTTGAAGCAAAATTTGCTTATCAGGTATCGTTATATTAGATTTTTGATCTGGGTAACATTTTTCTCTAGGACAAAAACTATCTGGCAACAATCAAGGTCTATTTTGCTGTAGTCACTGTCACATGTGAGATCTCTATGTCAGATCTCTATAGACCCAGAATGCAGAATATAACAGATACCTTTTATTTTATTCTGCTTAATAATACGACTTATTTAATAATAAAAGTATTTTAAAGCTCCAGACATTCCAGGAAGTCATCATAGCAGGTGTTGTTCATTTATCCTCACAGCAGATTAAAGTTGGTGAATGTAAGTAACTGGTGGAGTGAACAGGAACTGTATGTGAAAAGAGCAAAATAGACTACAAACAGTAATGAACTCCAGGACTTTTGATGTAACCCATAAAGGTAAGAAATAGCTAGGGATCTTTACTACATTGAGATGGTCTCGAACTCATACTTTGTAATAAATATAAGTATTTTAGCATTTAGCTTCTAATTTTCCTTTATAATGAAATGTATTTTAGTTTTTTACCCTTTCCTGTGCTCATGATTTACAAAAGCTGACTTTAAAATGTAAATTGGCAGATACAGTGTTATACAAATCAGTGGGTATCCTAGGTTTTGAGATGAAATTATAAAGAGTGGTAAGGCTGGAACTGGAGAAGAAACTTAATATTCAGCCTGAGTTAAGTTAAAGGAGTTAAGTTTGTGACGTAGTTAACAGCTCTGCAGTTTACCAAGATCAGAGTCGACACTGACACTGCTAAGCTCCAAGACTAGATGTGAACCTGCTGCGCTAAACTTTCAGGTCAGTAGAAAAATGTTTTGCATAATTTGTGGTTGATACAGTCAAACCTGTATGGTTTTGTAAGGGAATTTGCTTCATGTTGAAAGAGTAAAAGTATTTGAGATGTCTCTCATACCCTCAGTTTCAAGCACTTTCCTCTGAACACTACTTGTATGTCTGCTTCTGAACAGACTAAACAGAAACATGTTGTCCAAGCTTTAACCAATCTATATCATCTCTAGTTTTCACTCCAAACTGTCTTTTATAATCCACTAACTTATAAAGAACATAAGGATTGACTTTCTTTTCTCCCCCATGATCTTTTGAGGAGATAACTTTGACTGATGATATTCTCCATCCTAGATTTTTTTCTGGAAGAGGAGAGGACAAGGGACAACAAGGGATAACAAGTAGGAGGAGATCATTGATTCCCCAGATTCAAATTTCCATGAACTTTTGAGGTTCTTTTAAAATAGGTATTAGTTACTGATTTTTATTAGAGGCACAAGTCTCAAGACTGGATAGTATCCTGCCTTATCCACTAAACTAATTACCCACCAAGGTACATGTAATAATTCCTTATTACATTAAAGGATATTTTTTATATAGCTTCTGTAAAAGAAAGACTGGAGATTAGCGCTGCAGTGCCAGTATCACTAACAGACTGTGTTATCACATTATTTTGGAAATTAAGTGACATCATGCAGCTGCATGCGGTTTCAAATCTTAAAACTAATTACTGATTGGTAAAAGAATATAATCCCAGATATGACTCTTAACAGTGTATTATGTTTTTTCACTAAACTGAAGTGTTGTAATAGTGATAAATTATCTCATGTGAAACAGGCTTCATATTCTTCAAAATATGGTTAATAATAAGTCATACTTATTGACCTGACACAATTAGTAGTCAAAGTGCTACAAAAATCCAAATTCCTCTGGGTCTAATATTTGTAGCTCAGAATATTTCAATTTTTAAAAATTATTATTTGTGAGTCCCTTTTTTATTTTTATTTTAATGTAGAAACACTAGAATATGCAGATAGTAAATTGCTATGCTTCAAATATTTTTAATCATTCCCTAATATTATGTTGTATTACTGAATAATTGAAATATGTATATATGTATTTAAAAATGATTGTTGTAATATATAAAATACAGCATTGTGGGAGCAATGAGGCTTCTAGAGAGAAAAGGTAGACAGATATTGAACATACATCCCACACTAAGATACTAAGCCGAATCTGAGACTATCATTCCCTTAACAGCTATTTATAGACAGTTACTTGTAAGATTACCCTTCAAAAGCCTTTTTTGTAATTTCAAAACTTCATCAGGAGTTGTGGCAAGGTAATTGAAACTGAAGTAGTTATGGGAGAGTTACCACTGATAGAAAAGGAAGTATGATGAATCAAAGGAATGCCAGCCACAGCTCAAGGCAAATCACAATTAGGATTCTTAAACAAGGATTTGAATAAAAAAATTGTCTTAATTTAAGAACTTAAAAAATCCTTAATTGTTCAGGGAGGGAATTTTTAACTCTTTCTGAAGAAATTTGACCTCTGGAGTTTATGAATTTATCTACATTATATGAAGCAAACTCTGTATCTTTATATTTTTGATGCATGTAATAATCTTCCTAAAGAGGTTTGTGAAGAGCCTGGAAGGGATGTGTTATGTGGAGAAGCTGAGGTCACTTGGTTTGTTCAGCCGAGAGAAGAGGAGACTGAGGGGAGATTGAAGACCTCGTTCTAGTCTTCAACATCCTCACAAGAGAAAGCAGTGGGACACGTACCAATCTCTTCACTCTCATGCCCAGTGACAGGACTCGAGGAAATGGCTTGAGGTTGTGTCAGGGGAGGTTTAGGCTGGAGACCAGGGAAAAGTTCTTTATTCAGAGGGTGGGTGGATACTGGGACAGGCTACCCAGGGATGTGGTCACAGCACCAAGCCTGACAGAGTTCAAGAAGTGTTTGGACAATAATCTTAAACATATTATGTGATTCTTGGGGAATCTTGTGCGTGGTCAGGACTCCATGATCCTGATGGGTTCCATCCAACTCGTAATCTATGATTCTACAATTCTACAAAGATTTTGTCAATAGACCAGTATATAATAATCACTGAACTGAGAGTCTGGAAGTAAAGGCAAAAATGTTTAAAATTGAAAAAGAAATTTTAAGGAAAAATTAGTCCATTAAGATGCCCCTCTGTTGAATTTAAATTAAAAAGCAAATTGCCTTAGCCTGGTATTGGGCCATAATGAATAAGACACTATTCGCTGAAGAGTATTCACTATTCATTATTGAAGATACAGTGTGACGAAAGAGCCAATGTTTCTGAATAAAGCAACATCTCAGCTGATCAGTAAACCTTGAGAATTATCTCATAATTCTTTTGCTTATCACAATATATTTTATTCTGTGAGGTATATTCTGTTCACTACTATGAGCAGAAAATTATGTGTAAAACTGTCTTTATACCCAGAGTGGTCTTTCACACTGTTTGGCTTTCAGCCTCTTATAACAGAGAAACTACAGGACAGTTCTGCAAAATAAATTCCAAGCTACAGTATGAAGTTATCAATTAATAATTGTCTCAAGTAACCTAAAAATAATTTTAAAGAAAATTAAACATATGATAAATATGTTCAATATATGAGCTCATTAAGGTTTAAAATAGAAGACAAAAAATACGTTATAAATGTGGACAAAGTTTATACATAAACCTGCTATATTTGAATGTTTGCACCAAGAGAAGCAGATTTTTTAATATGTCCTATGTTATCTGTGTACCAGAGCAAGGCTAACTAATTTTTCTCTTTCCAGTCATATTTTTTGTCACTGCACCTTACTGAACTTACATAACATCTGAACTTGCATAACATCATATGCAATCAATACTTTCAAAAACTGAAGAGTTCTTGTTTCTCTGAAGTAGTATTAGAAGACTATGGGTAATTATGTTGGGCATCTTCCACTATGTGACTAAAAATATTCTTATAGAGGTTTTTACCTTTCCTGGAAGGACTTATAATTCCATTCTTCAATCAAATCTGAATGTCTGCAGTATCTCAGATGTTATCCATCCTAAAAGGTGTATTTTTCAACTAAATTGTAACAAATCTTAAGGTAACTTAAAATTTCTGAGTAGGCTAATAGATCACAGAGGGGGCTATTACTGATTTACAAAGCCAAATATTAAGTTTCCTTCTCGTAAAGTTTTCTTCATTATTATTAATGGATAGTAACTTATAGTTAAGATAACAGTACTAACTCTTATAATTAGAGGTAGATAATGGTTTTAAGGATTAAATTTTAAAATAATTGTTCCATCCTTTTCTGGCTTTTGTCTTATAGATTCTCACCACAGAAACAGGATAAAGAAGAGAGGCATTTAACAATTTTATGTAATGCTGACCACTTTAGAGAAAGTATTAAAAAATTACAATATCCCCAAATATTTAGACTTACATATTGCGGTCCAAAAATTTGCATTTTTGTGTAATGGATGAACAGGTGTAACAGTTTTGCTCTTCACCGTCTTTGCATGCAGGTCTTGACTAAGCCTGCCAAGAACTCTCTTGCTCGGTTTCCTGAGTGAGTTATTGTGTTCATCCTAACTTTCAGAAAGATGAAAGAAATTTATCTGTTTCTCTGATCACAACATGAACTTTGAAATGTGATATGAGTCTTCTATAGAGCTGCAAGACGTGCAAAAAACATTCAGAATATGTACATCACAATTTTCTGAAACTTGATCTCTTAATAGTTGGGATACAACATTCTTCTTTGATATTTTTACTGACAGTATGAAAAGAATGGAGAACACTAGCAAAGACTTTCTAGACTTCCAAACAAATACATCATGCTGAATGAATCACTGTCAGAACA